>JAUTDX010002207.1:0-87526 GCA_030844895.1 Ambrosia x helenae
CACTAATTATGTTTAAATCAGTAAATATGAATTCTATTTTAAACATTGTTAGCATTGGAGTTGTACATTGTTTTAGGTTAGGTTTATATTAGAGTTATACATTGTTTAAGGTTTGACGTTAACATTGGAGATACATTGTTAATTGTTTTAGGTTAGGTGCTACCCAAAACTTTCCTGCATGTAGCTGTAAAGCGCATCAGTCTATTTCGTATATAAATTGATATGTCATTATTAGATTTTTTCAACCCGGACGCTCCGGGATATAAAATCTAGTTAATAAAATATAATAAAGTTATTTCATTTTATGTATGTCTCTGTCACTTTTCATTTTATTTTGGAAAATTGGATTTTAATAACTTGAACTATTGATTATTGGCCGCTGACACATGAACTACAAATTTGATCACCACCACATTGTACTTTTAACTTCTTGGCCTGTGTCACCCTCGGACTAACCAATGGTTAGTTTTTTTTGCTGACATGGCCATTTTTGCTGATGTGGCATGGTGACGTGGTGCTTCGTAGCTCATTAATATGTCTGTTGCTGATTTGCTTGCTGCAAACACTGTATGTTTAGTAGTATTTTTTGTTTATTTCTTTAACTTATACATTGAATATAACCATTCGTAAATAATTTTGTCATACATTTCCTATATATGTAGGTGGTGAGGTAGTTAATTACCGGAAGAAATAAGTTCTTTGCTTGATAAAGAATTTGCTTTTATTGTGCATGTATCTAAGTACAACTTAGATCACAAGTATGATGTATATGGTGTTACAAAAGTAACAGATGATTCATCCATTATCAATGAGCTTAAAAAAAATTGTTTCTTGGACAGGTAATAAAAGTCGATATATGTTAAACTTATATCTATCTATCTTGACAACATATATAGTTCTGAATATGTAATACTAATTTAATCAAATATCTGTGTTTCAGCCATCTGAAGGTGATTCTTGCATACTTCTATATAGTTGATTGTCTAACGCCAAGGTATTTTGTTTTTTATTATATAATAATACATTTATATAACTTTCAGGTATCTTTGAATGTTGATGTAAGTTGTGTTTTCTTTGTACTCTAATGATTTATTAATTTCATTATAGGAATCTCATTCTGGTATGGTGACAACGACAATCAAACCAATTTCCAATGCTGATAATGCATCCGCAAAAGTTGTTTGTGTTGAAGGTGAAAATTTGTCTATAACATCCAAGTATAAGTTACCAAAGCGAAAGCTTCATGAAGTTTATGAGGCTGATAACAAGTTTGGTCAAACACATTCTTAGAGTAGTAATGGGAGTTGAAGGAAGTAATGTTTCGGAAGGCTTGGTTAAGACTAAGGAGAAGGGAAATTCTTTGTGATTTGGCAACGTTTTAAACATTTGTTGCGGATGCAATTTATTTTAAGTTTGTTTTGTGTTTTTTTCGTTAAACTTAAACATCGATTCTCTACTGGTTTTGATTTCGGTTGTTTCCAAGAACGTGGTATTTTGAAGTTGATATCATAGTTATCAACTTTTTTTGCTTATATTTCATTTTGTTATGTTTAATTTGGAAGTTTTATTTTGTTTTATATATTTTGAATTACCAATTACCAATTTCTAATACCTTACTAAGATTTTGAATACAACATTAAAATTATAAGTTCTCATAAGTTAGTATTTATTTAACTTGCTAATTAAAATATTTTTTTCAATATGTATAACGTCTTTTGTTTGTTAATCTATATATATTTACATACATAATTTGAAGTTGTTAAAAAAAATATGTTAAACCAGCTATATGTATAAAAAGTTAACAGTTTTAAATATAACATATTTAAAACCGTTTTTTTTATTGTGAGCATATTAGAATTTTGTTTTTATTAATTATATGTAATTAAGGAATATTAAATTATGTCTCAAAAGATTATATCCATATTGTTTGGTATGATTACTATATACTTAGTATCTAACTAGAATTTAAAACATGTACACGGTTTACTAGATTTAATAGGGTAATTGAAAAGTTTCTTAGGCTATTATGATCTATATATATAAACCTATATTTACTATTCTAATTACAATCCTTTCCTAATACAATTTACTCTTTTAAATTCAATCATCATCATCTTAGCACAATTTATAAATTCTCGAAAATTTGGAAGAATCTTTTATCCTCTTTGCTGCTTTCTTCAAAGTCAGACCTTTGATTTCTCCACATTTTAACATGTAAGTGTATACTAACTTCAACCATATGAGATTCGTGAACAATATCTATGAATTAAGATCTCCTGATTGTTGTTTTTTCTACTTGAACAACAGATATTATGTTTCTGTATCCTATTTCACGTATTATATATGATGTTTTATGTTATTTAAGTAGTTTGGCACATTTAGATGATGTTTATTATATTTAGGTATAAGTTTTTAATTGCTTATGTTTCCTGTCTCATTAGCCACATGTATTCTTATATAAAAAATTTTAGTAAGCCAATGTATATAAATAACTAATAAATTTTGACTTAAATTTACATATGTTATATTTGAAAATGTAGTTGCTATCATCATGGGGGAGCTTGATTTTGAGATAATGTTTTCTGAAATTTTTACACGAGTTCTTGCCAAAACTGTTGGTCGGTTGAAGGTGTTATCCAAGAGATGGTATTACGAGTTGTCTACCGAAAAATTTGCTACCCTGCATTTTAAAAGGATTTCAAAGGCTGAAAATAAAAAATTTATGACTATTAAAGGGTCATCAATTGTTACTTTTAACACTTTTCTCGGCCAACATGATGCTACATTGAGTAATAGTATATATGGACCTATGCAATTAAGGTTTTGTGATTTACAGTTTCTGTCTTCTTTAAATGGGTTACTATTGGTTGCGACAAAAATACAAGTGCTTTGATTATATGGAATCCCACTACAACAGTTTTTAAGGTAGTATCTGATAGTGAATATTAGGGGTGTTCAAAAAAAATCTGAATCCATATTCGAATCCGAAAAATCCGATAATCGAATTATCCGAAATTTTGGATAATCCGATTTTCGGATATCCGAAAATCGGATAATCCGAAATTTCGAATTCGGATTCGGATCCTGATTTTGAAAATTTTCGGATAATCGGATTATCCGAATCCGAATATTAAAAAAATTATATATAAATATATAATATTATATACACTACATAACACAATACACAATCCTAAATCCCTAATCCTCCTATCCCTAAGTCCATACTCCTTCAATCCATAGCAGTCTCTCCCTCTTCTCTTCTCTATAACATCCTCCGTCCACCTCGTCTCCGAGCTCCCGTCTATCAAACGGTAAGTTTTTTTAACATTTTTTTTGTTTTAGTTTGTTTATCTAACTTCGATTTTTGTTTTTTTAACAAGTTCACGTTTTAGACATAAAAGATAACGTTTTTTTATTTTATTATTATTATTTATTTTTATTTTTATTTTTAAGTTTCGGATTATCCGTTGGATGATCCGAATCCGAAATTCGGATTATCCGAATTTTGGATAATCCGAATTTTGGATTCGGATTCGGATCCCAATATTGACTATCCGAAATTTCGGATTATCCGAAATTCGGATATCCGAAATTCGGATTATCCGAATTTGAACACCCCTAGTGAATATGGTAATTCCTACAACTACCAACATGATGCTGCTGGATTGTTTATGGATTCATCTAATGACTACAAGATACTACATATAAAGCGACGTGGTGCTACTATCAGTCCTTATGTCGTCTACTCAAGGAGATCTTCATCATGGAGAGCTATAGGGGTCTTAGATGAAACAAGATACAGTACAACTGATTTTGTTTGGTCGAGTGGTACGTTCTACAAGAATTCTTTGTTTTTTACAGTCTCAAAGTATTGGTCCGATTATGAATGCATAATAGTGGCATTTGATGTTACTCAAGAGACGTTCAAAAGGATATTCTTACCAGCAGTTCAACAAAATTTGATTCCTCGGGGTCATATTGTAAGAATTGCTGATACACTTCACATGTTTCTGATTAGAGGTTCGCCTGAATTTGATGTTGAACTTTGGAATTTGGATTCATCCATTGGATTAAGGTATTAACTTTCTCAAATGTTCGTCAACTTAATCTTGGTCAAGTACTCAATGTTAGAGATGTGGTGAATGCTGGTACATGGTTGTTGATGGCTAATTGGGGGCAGTTTTTCGAAGTTTTCATGGATGTTGCTCAACTTGATGGCTAATTGGGAGCAGTTTTTCGAAGTTTTCAACGAATGTAATGAATTATTGTTCATCTGTTGTAATAATTTGTTGAAGTTTTATGTTTACTATTCATCTGCTGATGTTGTATGTTGTTCGTATGCAACTCAAACTTAGTAAAGTTTAGAATCATTTGAAGTTTTAGGTTGACTGTTCATCAATGTTTAGTTGATTAGTTATAAGCGGATTCTATTTATGGTTGTAATGAATCACTGTTCATATACTACTGCAATGAATTAGTTGAGTTTGTTTACTGTTCATCATTTAATGTTTAGTTAATTAATTGTAATCAGAATCGTCTTTATGTATTGTTATTCTGTTTACGAATGTAATGAGTTAGTGTTCATCTGTTGTAGTAATTTGTTGAAGTTTTAGGTCTACTGATCATCTATTAATGCTCTATGTTGTTCGTAGTTCACTATTTAATGGATAGTTAATTAATTGTAAGCTGATTTGTCTCTGTTATTGTTATTGTTATTGTGTTTACGAATGTAATGAAATACTGTGCACCTATTAATGTAATGAGTTAGTTGAAGTTTTATGATTACCGATCATCTATTCATCTAGTAATGTTTAAAACTAGTTAAACTTTTAGTTCACTACTTATCTATTAATGCTCTATGTTGTTTGTAGTTCATTATTTAATGTTTAGTTAATTAGTTGATTACTAACCATATGCTGATTTGTCTTTGTGTATTGTTATTTTGTTTACGGATGTAATGAATTATTTGTTTATCTGTTATTGTAATGAATTAGTTAAAGTTTTATATTTATTGGTATCTATTGATGTTCAAAACTAGTTGAAGTCTTAGGTATACTGCTTGTCTATTAATACTCTATGCTGATTTACTGCTCATCTATTAATATTCTATGCTGATTCATTTTTGTCTAATGTTAGAGCATTCACATCCCATTCCCTTATGTTTGTGACTGCATTAGTTAATGCTTTATGTTTACTCTTCATCAAATAAATATTAATGATTTAATGCTATATGTTCTAATTGTTTAATCATTTACGTTTTAGTTAGTTAATATTAGACTATCACTTGATAAATCTGAACATGTAAGTAGAATAGCTAGTCACTTTTTTGATTGGTTTAGCAATTTGTAATAAGTTTAAATTGATTTGTGTGTTCTAGTTTAATCTTCTGATTAGAAATCTATCTGTTACTTTGACCTGATAAGCAGATTTGATTTTAATTTGAAAATATTTGTACTGTTATAATTTTTAAAATGTGATCACTGGTTAAACTTGTTTGTTCATTTCATATTGTGTTTTTTCCACGATGTGTTTCGATTTGTTTGTCTGTGCTGTTCTATCTCTCTTCATAATCAATGATAAGGAGAGGTTTTGCTAGTTCCGTTTCTATGCTTTAAACACGTTTAGTTTTTGGTTTTTTTATATATGCTATAGATCAGTTGGGCATCCTTTCCAGCACACCTTGAGGGCATGTGGTGCATCTGATCATGAATCTGACAATCTCTCGTATGTGTTGGTGAATTTATTCATTTTTCTACATGCCGTTTTCATTCTAGTAATGCTGATATTATGTGTTTAATAGGGTAAAGAGGGGTTTTCATGTAAAACCTTCTAAGAGTGGACTTAAAGTTGTTGAGATAAACTCTGGTCAAGAAGACGATCCTACTGATTCAGCTGTTACAGATCTGGAACATGATACATCTAATTCAAGTGTTGACAATGTAAATGCATTTTTCACACTTTTAATATCTATTTTATGAATGTCATCCATATATAGGTTCCTGATTTCTTATTTTTTTTTTCAATTTAAATCCAGGAGGCGTCAAAGAAATATTTTTCTGGTTGATGTAGTCTTTTTTTTCCTCATGTATTTGAAGAAAACAAGTGGTTCTTGGCTGAGTATTTGAGGGATGATCTTGTGAAGAGTTTTGACATGTTTTTGGTGATTGGGATGGTGAGTCTTCTCTCTTCCATTAATAGCAGTCGCCCGTTTCTTTCCAAACTCAAGTTTCTTTCACCGTTCGTGCCTTTCATAGTCTTTGCGATCAAGTACTACATTCTTGCCCATGAGCATACATCCCACCATTATAATAAATGATCATATTATTATGGCTTAAAAAATTTTCCCATTCCTTTTATAAATTACACTAAAAGTCTAGTAGTCATTATATAAGCTTAGTTTATTTGTTTGGTAAAAAATATTATTTAGTAATGTTACTACTAAAATTCGTGTTTTAATGAATCATATTAGTATTCATTGTAGTTTTTTTATTTTATTTTATTTAGATTGAAATATTTATTCTTATGAAGTTTTTTATTACTGGTTTCTACCCTTTTCTACTTCTGATGCTATTAAATAAATAGGTTAATTGTTTTCTTATTTTCAAATAATATATATTTAATTTTTGAGAGAGGTATCATTCTCTAAAACAATCTATAAATCAAACAACTTTATATTTTTGTTAAAACGATTTTACTCCTGTTTTTATACTACTTTTTATATCCACAACAAACTTCCTTTTAGGCCTCAATGGGTCATTTTTAGTAAAATGATTCTTATTTTCTAAAAACGTGTTTGGAGGCGCTCAAGGCGATGAGGAAAGCACCCCGCTTAAGCGGTGGACCGGAGGCGGCGTTTCATGGAGAATGGGTCGGAGACGATAGTTGTTCGTGGTGTTACCGGTGGTGTAAACCGCAGTTTTAAGTGGTCGAAAACCGGATGAAGAGAGGAAACAGTGAGGGGAAACAATAAACATTAAGAAATTATGAAAAACTTTTTAAGTAAGTTAATTTGCTTGAATGGTGATTGAACATTCATGTAAACAGTAGTTACAACATTACTGAATAGTGACTAGACACAAACATAGGGGCTTGACTAGACACAAACATAGGGCTTGGTTATTAAGATAGAGTATCTACCTGAATATATGTGTTTTATTATTCAAAGTATTTATAAATCATACACTCCCTATTTAGGATTCATATATCCTGATCTACATTACACACCAATAAGAGGCTGCCACATATCCCAGGATGTGATGTCACACCCGTAAAATTCAAGCAAATCTTATTTTTCCAGTTTGTTGTTTTCGTTATTTTTTTAATCATTTTTTATTGTTTTCTTTTTTCTTTAAAGATGAACATTTTATTAAGAAAGGAATAAACGAAAAAACAAAGACACAAGGTATTCCAAACTATAGCCTAGAATGAATGGCATTAACCAAGAGACGTAGTACCATATGTTCATGCATAAGATGTTATCGTTAGATTAATTGCTTATTCACAAGAATAACTGAACCTTGATGTTTTTGAATGTTTAAGAAATCAGTATTTTTTTAAATATTAGAGCTTTATGTCACGGAGTAACTCTCTTGATTTGCGTGCGGCTCTTAGACTCCTTCTAAGATTAACCTTTGACCCGACTATGATGCGATTCAGAAGCGATAGATGCAAGATAACAAGATTGGTAATCAACCAAACCTTTATTGATTACAAGGAAGAGTTATACAAGAACTTTACAAGCTTACAAGGTGAATGCTTTGAGATCTTGGAGGTTATTTGCAAATGAGGCATGCTCACCTATTTATACTAGTCCATCATGTTTAAGATTATTCTAGAGTTTTCTATATATAATATCTATGATATTTACACAGATCTTTCTAGAATCCTAACCCTTAATATCTTGGATATTTTGTTGGACTCTTCTAGGCCCCTCTTGATCTTTTCCATATTTCTAGGTTGGTCTAGTGCAGCCTAGAATGTTCTAGAATGCTGCACCTTGGTGTAGCCCAAAAATGTTGCCTTCTGATCAGAAAAATCAACATTTTGAACTGATTTATATGCGCGTTGTGACACTTAGCCTAGTTAAACTTGTATATTAGAAGTAGAACAAAAGCTGCACTAAAAAAGTTTCAATCTACAATATTCATCAAATACTCTTTGAGAAATGTGGCAGTTCTTGTTTCTTACTCTTCCTACATTATTCACATCATTGTAGTTTTAACTTTGATAGGAATATAATATTTGCCAATCATCTATGGCTCTATGCATCCTTCATGCATCTTCTTTTGTTGTAAAAATATGACATATATAAAGAAGAAAAAAACAACATACATGTATAAATAATACGCTTTTCACTTTTATTTCGGCTATGCATCTTCCTTCATGCGTACCCCGTAAAATTATATCAGTGTAATAAGAAATCCAGTAGTAGAATAGGAGCTTAGACTTACTTAGACAATGGAAAAAAGCACAAAAATCACCGGAATCTAAAGGAGCTCGAGTCCGAGGACAAGCTTAAAAATAAACCTGTTTAGTAAACGAGGCCGAGGCTGAGCTTGAGCTTCACTTATTGAGCTCGAGCCGGCTTGCGAGCTTAAAAGAGCTCATTGTTTATATATTTTTAATCAATCAATTAAATATATATTGAAATAGTAATAATAGTTATATAAAACGAGCTGAGCTTGAGTTTAAGAAACAAAGCTCGACTCGTGGAGCTCGAGCTCAAGCTCAGGCTTTGATAAATTAAACGAGCTCTAGCCTAGTCGGGCTTGGCGCAACTCATTTGCACTCCAGTTAGAACAAGTCCACAGTTAAGTTGAATTCCTCAAAACCACTGCACAAACGGCCCTAAACAGGTTGGTAAGTATACAGTATACAGTATACCCGACAGACATCTACAATCAATCAAATATCTAATATTGCTCTTTAAAAAAAACTTATATAAATAATAAGTTTGAGAAATAATTGAATTATTGAAAATTATATAAAACGAGCCGAGCCCGAACCGGCATGAAAAATACCAACGAGCCGAGCTTGAGTTTAAGAAACAAAGCTCGAACCGAGCCTAAATGAAAAAGTACAATTCAAATATTGACCCGAGCTTGAGTTTAAGAAACTAAGCTCAACCCGAGCCTAAATGAATCAAAGCTCGATCCATAAGAACAACACAAGCCCAAATGAAAAGTACAACACAAGCCCATTATTACACCCATAAGAACAAGAAAACAAAAGCCAATACATGCTAACAAAGTCTATATGTTTTACCACCCAAGTAATGCATGCCTTCTTAAGATAACCATCTTAACAAACTTTTGGCATTTGGTAAACCCAACCCAATTGGTAAAAACCATACCCTCACTCCACAACCTCCAAACTAACACAAAAGCTTAATCCTAGTCACATCCAACCAACAAAAATTGAACCAATATTTGCAAAGCATCCGGACGAGTGCAGTGGCTACACCTACACCTCCTATCCAAACAATAACATTGGCTCAAAGTTGCATTCTTGAATGAGAACTTGAGCCTTTAGTTTTACACACCCAACCCAACCATTATTACAATTATTCACTAGACCCAAATGCGATACAGCCCATAATTAATTAATTAGTGCGCTTTATTTTGAGTTAGGATTTAAATTTAATATTTGGGTTTATAAATTTTTGTATAGTTTATTAAATGTTATTATTTTTATTTGGTATTAATTTTTTCTAATTAGCTAACTGGTTATTCGGTTATCCAAATAAACCGAATAAAAAAAAAGTGCGGAACCAAAAACCAAATTCATTGTGTGGATCGTTTTTTTGTTACGGTTACGATTTGATTTACGGTTTTTATTTGGTTTTCGTTTTTTTAACACCCCTAGTTACAGATAACCATTTATTAATTTTTTTTATTACATACTTAGGGGCTGTTTGGTAAGCCTCTTAATGAGGCTCTGAACTATTCAACGTTGAATGATTTAGCATTCAGCGCGTTTGTTTCAGCTTCTGAATGGAATGGTTCAGGCTGGACCATTAAGTCTTGGGATGTAGCTGAACCATTAAGCACTGAACCATTAATCACTTAACTAGGCTGAACCTTAATGAGACTCTCCTACCAATGTGAGATAAGAAAACTAACCATTAAGAGGTCCAACTTAATGATTTAGCACTTGATCATTCAGACCTCTTAACCATTCAGACATTTTTTTACATATTGTACGGATGGCTACGTTATATGTATTTGTAGCTAGGGGTGTTCATCGGATCGGATAACGGGTTATTCGGATCGGATTATTCGGATTTTGAAATTTTAGGAGCCTATCCGAATCCGATCCGAATAATCTGAACGGATATCCGAATAATCCAAATTAAACCAAACAACAATTTTTCAAATTTTTTTATTTTTCCTAATTTATGGTTCCTAACATTTTATTAATTTGAATTCAATAAACATACAAAAGTGAAAATAAAGATTAGTCTTAAACACAAATACAAAGTTCAAATTTCAAAATATAGTCTTCAAAACGTAAATTTAAACACAAAATCAAACTTTAAAACATAGTATTGAACATAAAATCAAGCATCACAAAATATGACACTAACTAGTCCATATGGATGGACGATGTTGAAGAATTATGGTTTAGTATTGGCCTTATGCCTCATGGGTTGAACTAAGTTTCAAACAATTTGTCATTCCTATACTAAAACTCAACTGAAACTTATTTGGGTTATTCGGTTATCTGAATAATCCGAATAACCCGAATAATTTAATTGTGAAATCCGAATAAGTAATTCGGATTTGGATCGGATCCATCCGAATAAGAATTCGGATCGATTTTTTTCGGTTCGGATATCGGATTTTCTGAACACCCCTACTTGTAGCCTTATAAAAAGCTTAGCAAATAAACTTTTATTTTATGAAAAGAGTTAATGGCCAAAATCGTCCCTGAGGTTTGGCCAGTTTTGCTACATCAGTCCAAAATCGAAACTTTTTACATCTGAGTCCTTCTGTTTTACATTGTGTTGCCAAATTTGTCACTGACACTAAACCCAGTTAACTATTGTCGTTAACTCTGGGGGTATTTTTGTCTTTTTGGCTGCCCTCTTTTTACATCTGGGTATTTTTTGTCTTTTGGGGGTATGAATAACTCTGTTTAAATTGGGTTTTAAAAAGGGGGATAGCCAAAAAGACAAAAATACCCCCAGAGTTAACGACAATAGTTAACTGGGTTAAGTGTCAGGGCAAATTTGACAATAAAATGTAAACCAGAAGGACCCAAATATAAAAAGTTTCAAGTTGGACTGATGTAGCAAACTGGCCAAACCTCAGGAACGATTTTGACCGTTAACTTTTTTTTTGAACGGCTAACAAATTGGAATCACTCACGGAACACTGGAGTATCATCGTGCCACCAGTGTTGCCACGCGATCATATTCCACCACCAAGTCACCAATTCAAGAGGAAACTCATAATTATGAGAAAACCCCCCTTGTGAGATTCGAACCCCAGACCTTATGACCCCTAAGTCTTATCTCACCACCAAGATACCACTAGGCAATAATGCGTTGGGTTTGACCGTTAACTCTATTATGAAAATCTCAAGACTCTCCATCATATGGTCATAAAGGACATATTTGTCATTTGACATCAAATATTCAAGATTACGAAGGATAAGTGATTCAGTGACACAGGAGACAAGAAATCTATTACAAGAACAACACCACTCAACACTTTAAAAAAAATGGAGCTTTCTTTGCAGACCATCAATACTGTTGCTTCTTCATCATCATCATTTACTTGTAAGACCATTAAACCCGTATAAAATTCTTCTTCATTTCCCATTATAACCCTGTTTTTCCAGCAAATTTTGGTTTATGTTAATCCTCTGTTACTTGATAAGGTTTTCTTGATGTTATTATTAATATGTATATTTCAGCAAATTAAATCAACCAGTTACAATAAATAATGTGGCAGGTAAACGCGCAACAAGCTGCCCCGCAACCCCTTGATAGAAAGTTTTTTTTAATCATAATTTGTTTTCATTATCTTAAGATTTTTATGGTGGAAAAATATGTTTCTAACAATGAATGATAAGAGAATTATTGGGGGTCACATGTTTTCGTTCCTTTAGCTTTTGATACTTTCGGATCGCTGGCTCCGGAAGCTATTAGGTTCCTTGACAGAGTTTAGTTCACAACGACATAGTGACCCCCCGGGGGCAAGGGTTTATTTTTAGTAGGTTAGGTTTAGCAGTTCAAAACGGGGGTGGTGGCGCAACTGGTTGCCTGTCTGCCTGCCATTAATGTAAACTTTGCCCCGCGATTAATGAAAATTTATATAGTTAAAATTTGCAACTTGTTGGTACAACGAAAATCAGGTCGGTTCTTGTTGTTTGGTTGAATTGTATCTAGCATATTCGTGTGTAGATATGAGCTATAACGCGTAGATAAACTCGTTAGAAGGTGACCCAATGCCGAAGCCCTTAGCCACACTATCCGATAATCAAGTCAATAATGCATACGACATACGAAAGGCTTAATATCGATCTCTATGTGTATGTTAATGATATATATGAAAGGATAAGGTATATTTAGAGAGTTGAGGTGCAGAAAGTGGATTTTTGGCCCCAAACTAGTTAGAAATGCAACGGTTCGGGTTTGGTCAACAAAAGTCAAAACCGGGTAGGGTTGGACCAAGTTTTTTAAGGCGGAAAGTATCGGGCTTGACCAGTTTGAAACTGGGTTTTGACTGGTTTGGGTCGGTTTTGACCGAGTTTAAATCAATTTCAAAGTATAAGGTTACAACCTGAGTTCAACCTTATGGGTTGGGTCGGTATCTAGGTGGTTCTTGCCAAACCGGTTTTGCATCCGGTTTTGGTCTAATCTTTTTATGAACTTCATCTTACTAGACATAGTATATAGTTTCACTTTTGGCGTATGAAACAGCGAGGAAATTGAAGTTTAACGATTATATCACGCTCCATAGAAGTTCACGCATCGTATTTCCCACAAAGCCAAAAGAAACTCAAGTGGCGTATGGATTACCAGAAACAGCGGCTTCAGTTGCAGTTGCCGCCACTGTTGTGGGTGCAGCCGCCACACTTCTGGCTAGGAGAACCAAGTCTGAAGAGGCAGCTCAGGTATATGCAACTATAAATGCAAAGTGCACCTTTTTGTTTGCACTCAGTTGCATGGTTGTTAAATTTTTGTTTATTTAAAACACAGGCGGTTCCAACAAGAACTTGTGATGATTGCGGTGGTTCAGGGATATGTCCCGAATGCAAAGGTGAAGGATTCGTGCTCAAAAGAATGTCGGATGGAAGTGCCGAAAAAGCCAGATTGAATGCCAAGAATGCGGCTACTAGATACACTGCCGGGTATGTACTAAGGTTTTGTTACGCACACACGAAACATGTTTTTTTTTTTGGCCTAGAGATTTTTTAGTGGCAACTCACGCCCCCCACCAATACCCTGTTACGAACACAAAAACATTTTTTTGTTCTTATGGCTATGAGAACCGGGAAAACTCATGGCCTCGCCAATACCTTGATAGCCATTGGGACTGAGTTTTCGTTGCGTACAAAAGAAACATGTTTTTTTTTTCTTGTGACCATTATAGTTAAGGAAAACTCACGGCCCCAGCAATACCCTTCTAGCCAGCGGGACCAGGTAAAGCACAACTTACATTGGGCATCCACTACGCCACGCCACCCCTTGAAGGTTCACAAGAAACATTTTCCTATAAACTAAACAACAAATGTTTTTTGACAGGTTACCGAAGAAATGGAGCTACTGCACGAAATGTTTGTCGGCGCGATCTTGTAAATCGTGTGATGGCAGTGGAAAGTTAGCTGTTAATTAGTTCCAAGAAACTTGGAGAGATTCTTGTGGATACTCCTGCTGCAGTTTTTTTTTTCTTTTTTTTTTTTTTTTTTTGACATCTTTGTCTGTAAAGTAAAGATTGTTCTTTTCTTGAAATGCCATTAGGTCAATATGGCTGACATATCATAATGGTAGAGAATTTATATAATCTTCATCCTTGAATTCTCATGTTAGCCATAAATCCTATGATAATAATAAACAATGAAGAGAGGAATGAGTTTTTAAGGCTTCATAATGGGTTTGGTGCCCTTGTCAAAAAGTGGCTCGAGTTAAAAAGGTCGCCGTTAAATCATCTAAAAATGACTATTTTACCTCTTTTCAACTAAGTTTTACCTCTCCGATAGAGGAATGAGAAGATCTCCCATGTTGATTGTTATCGGTTTTGACAAGCTTTAAAACGACTTCTAATATTGACGAGAATGTTGGTTATTTTTTATGGTTCTCTAAAGTGAGAATGTTGTGTTGTTTAAGATTTTGTAAGAAAAAATAAGTAGTTGTGAGATGTGATTGAAGACTTTGAAGCAAGAAAAAGCCAACGTTTAGTCTTATTTTTTGATAACTAAGTTTATGTCACTAGTATTTCATTTCATGTCAACTTTTAACACTTAGCAATAAAACGTTAACAAGGCATATAATGGGGAACATAATGGTAGGTCATCCTCATGTTTTGTTGGGGGGGGGGGGGGGGGGTGGTACCAGTACAGTGTGCTAAAAACCGAATTAATCAAACCATAATCAATTTAACCGGAAAAATCGAACCAAATCAAAACCGGTGGGTCAGTTAATTGGTTTTCTAAAAACTTAAAGTAGCGGGTTGGTTATGGTTATCAATGCTTCCATACCTGCCATAACCGAACCCTCATGTAGTAAAATCTTCGTCGGATTTCGAAAACGTTTGATTGAATTTATAGGTTGTAACTATATCGTTTTGGTTGAGCGTTTGTTTGAATTTATACATTGTATTATATCCTATGGTTTGTATACTCGGGAATAATCAATATTAACAGTATAGTTTATATGTTACTTATTACTTGTTCAAAAAATTTCAAAACCAAACTTTTAGACCCAAATAATGCACAATCTTATTGTTTTGAGCTATTTTTAGCTAGGTTCAATTTCATGGTTAATCGACTCATAACCACCTGCAATAACCGATTAACCGAAACCACCATAATCAATAACAATTTTGGTAACACTGTTCACTCACGAATAACATATTTAGTTCTTACTAAGTTTATTTTAACGTTAAATTTTTAAAATAGTATCTTATTTTAAACATCAGCCAAAAAACAAAGGAGTAAATATGTTACTTCTAAAAACATATTATCAAAGTCAAGTGTGTTTCTTGGACCTCCGTTAGCCCTCACCACCCCATCACCATTCCCTTAAACATCTTTTAAATTGCAGTAACCATCAATTCCTTTCACATATTTAGCATTCATATGATATTAACCAAGCAATTACCCATCACTCATGCATAAAGGTGTTAACAAAAGACCGTCTTTTAACATGCCCACAACCTGTTTGATAAAATGTCTCAATGAAATGATATGCCCAATTTTCACCAAATTGTTTAACTTTTGATGTGGGTATGTTTAAAATATTCAAAGGGAAAATTTTATAAAAAAATTAGTTGGCTTTGTGACATAAAATGAGTAGTAAATCAATCATTAAATGGCCAAAGCAGGTAACAACTTCTCTAGTTGAGCAGTTGATTAAAGCCGAAAGAAATGTAGAAAAAGCGGTTATCGTGTTTGATTCTGCGTCGGGTGAGTATGGCAATGGCTTTCGGCATGACCACACGACTTATGGGCTCATTGTCTCAAAACTTTTGTCTGCAAATCAGTTTAAAAGAGCGGAGGAGTTTATCGATAGGATGAGACAAGAGGAATGTGGAGTTACCGAAGATATACTCATATCGGTATGTAGAGCATATGGACGGGTTCATAAGCCTCATGATGTGATGAGAATTTTTCAGAAGATGAAGGAGTATGAATGTGAACCTACATTAAAATCTTATGTTACTATTTTCTCGATTCTTGTTGATGAAAACCAGTTAAAGGTAGCTTTAAAGTTTTACAGGTATATGAGACAACTTGGATTTCCTCCGAATGTTCCTTCACTTAATGTCTTGATTAAAGCTCTTTGCAAAAATAGTGGAACCATGGATTCAGCAATCCGAATCTTTCGTGAGATGCCTAACCACGGGTGCACACCTGATGTGTACACGTATGGCACTTTGATCAACGGTTTGTGTAGAATAAAGAAAGTTAACGAAGCCAAGGAGCTTCTGAAGGAGATGGAGACTAAAGGTTGTTTACCAAGTGTTGTGACCTACACAAGTTTGATTCACGGGTTATGCGAGTTGAATAAGTTGGATGAAGCTATGGCGTTTATTGAAGAAATGGAGGCAAAAAGTATTGACCCTAATGTGTACACGTACAGCTCGGTTATAAATGGATTATGCAAATACGGGCGTAGCTCTGAAGCCATGGAGCTCTTGGAAGTGATGGTTAGTAAACATCATAAGCCCAACATGGTAACTTATAGCACCTTACTTCATGGATTATGTAAAGAAAAAAAGCTTCGAGACGCTTTGATAATATTTGATAGGATGAAGCTTCAAGGGTTAAAACCAGATGCAGGGTTGTATTGGAAAATCATTGACTTGTTTTGTGACGGTCAGAAATATCAGGAAGCTGCAAACTTTCTAGACGAAATGGTTTTCGAGGGAATTCCTATAAAGCGAGTAACTTGGAGTCTTCATGTTAAGATTCATAATACTGTAGTTCGAGGTCTTTGTAGTGCTAATGATGCTAACCGAGCGTTTCAGTTATACCGTGGCATGCGGAATAAGGGGATTTGTGTTGATGGTGAAACTTTTGAAGCTCTTGTTGCTATGTTTTGTGGGAAACGCGATCTTTATAAGGCGGGTATGGTTCTTGATGAGATGGTTATTGATGGATGCACTCCTGGTGAAGACACATGGAGTGTTTTGGTATGCAGAGTATGGGGAACCGAAAGATGCAAGAAGCTGTTGACTTGATGAGTGAACTTGTGTCAAGAAATCAAATTTAAGAACTGCTGTTTATCGGTAAACCGATCCGTCCCTTTCAACCTTTCACATTTTATGATAACTTACACATTTTGAGTATGATACTTGATACACATAATCCCATTGTCTTAAGTAGACAAATCATAAATTATTGATGTTGTATTGATTTTAGGTAAAGGAAATAGTACTGTGTTTATGTCATAGGTAAAGAGTAGTGATCTATAGATTCTACTAAACACTTGGTCTGACTTTGGTTGGGTCATGGGTGGGTGGTGGGTACTGTGACTTGAATAAATATATTATGCTTTGATATGAAAAGTCGAAAGCACCCTTAGTGAAGTAACTAGAATACGGGCGTCGGGTTCAACCAAATTCATCAAAATTTAATTTAGATCAGTAGCGGTAGCGCATAGATAAAACTTGTATAGATTGATTCAAATAGGAAATCTTGGTCTTCTAATAATGCGAAATCATCGATGATCGATGTGATTGTGATCACATGGTGGATTTTTAGGAGAAGAGTCTAAAAGTCAAGTTAAATTATGCTGATCATGATCATGTCAATACAGCCTTTTAAAATTGAGTTCATGTTAGATTTTCTTGAAAATTATGGATCTCGTAACAGTTAGTTGTGACCAAGAAGAAATCAAGACGATCCCACTGTTATTAGCATAGGATTTTACAAATCAAAGTCGATCCTTTGATGTTTGAAACTTCAATGAGAAGACAACCCTTTTATTAGTTTTAGCCAAGATAATCGAATCCTTTAGCGGATAAGGAGATTGTGATCTAGGTTGAAGAAAGTTAAATTATAAATTGTAATATCTATAGAAATGGGTAAAAATATTTTCGATTTCTCATCACCAAAGCCAAAAGTTTCTTGTAGATTGATGGTCGGTGATACACTGAGACTCCTCTGTCTCACTCACATATCTCCGTCTCCGCATTGTTGAATACATGGGTAGTGTTAGCAGTTTGTGACTCCATATTTGAAGCTTTCAAGCTCGTCCTGTTCTGTTATTTCCAAGCCAAAACCAAGCCCCAGATTAGCAACCGCAAGTCTACACCTTGTACTACCGTTGGTCGATAAGTGATTCCTGTAACGCTGGGTACATTAGTTGGGTTTTCAGCCGGTTTCTTGTAGATCATGTATAAATCTACATGATCAACACATCTAGAAACTTATATTACTTTACATTATTTGCAGTTTATCCACTTGTGCTTTTGTAAATAATACAACAATTCGAAAGTTATTTGCATATTTAGAGCAGTACATTTGAAAAACAAACTTTTCTTGTTTATTTCATATAATCATATATATAAACATGCAATTATTTGAATAAAAAAACATCTTTGAAATCAAACACGGTTGGGAGTGTTCTCCGGTGGCGTTGGAGCCGACGCCACCTTCCCCCCACGCTCTGATCGGCTGTTTTCGGCGAACCTGAGACTTGCTTGGTGCATCCCTTTCTGCTTCTCCTCATCGGTCCACTCGGAAACATAGTAATGCTCTTCACTACCTTTTACTATGTCTTGACTTGGAGGGAAAAACATGCTCCCCCATTGTGGGAAGTGGACAAAGCTCACTGGAATCGTACAGCATATGATCATGATTCCCATGTATGTCAACCCGTGTTCAGTCGAGAAAGATGCATTCGCGAAGAATAGCAGTTGGGTTAGCCCTGATCCGAAGTTGCCACCCGCCCCAGCCATTCCAGATATGATACCAAGTGATCTGCGGGAAATGAAAGGAATGATGCCGAATGTGGCTCCGCATGCCGCTTGTGCACCGATGGAAAAGAGCATCATAAAGGTGATGGCTAGTGTCAATGAGTCGACTAGACCGAGGCAGACGCAGCAGACACCGCCTGCGGTTTGAAGGAGCCATAGGTTCCAGAGTCGACCTCGCATTCCGAACCGTTTTGCCATGTAATCGGATGTGAACCCGCCAAAGGGGCGAGCTAGAAGGTTTGCCATCCCGAAGCAGGCCGCAATGATTCCGGCTAGGTGAAGCTTTAGGTCAAACCTATCGTAGAAGTATTCAGCGATGACATTATCGATTGTTAACTCGACACCCATCGAGTAACCATATAGAAGAACAAGATCCATGTCCTATAGTTAGTCGCAGCATACCATAAAACCTGAAAAGTTCAAAACATATTAGAACTGATAAATTAGGAACACTAATTAGGTATGTAAAAGCATGTTATAGTGTATATATACCTTGCCAAATTTATCTTTAGCAACATCACCCTTCTTTTGAAGAGCACCAAGGTTACCATCAGGCAAATCTTGTCCAAGAGTTAACACTAGTATGCCCATAATCACATTAAACCATCCCGGTACGAAAAACGCGATCCTCCACGCCGTAAACGGCGTCGCACCCGCCTTCTTGATGATCTCGAACAACACGGGCATGAGAAGTTGCGTAGCCCCGCCTCCCATGTTCCCCCACCCGCCGCAGTCCCATTCACCAGCCCGATAATCTTGCCGTTAAACATTGTACTCATCCAGTATTGGCATGACACAAACGTAGCCAAAGAGAACCCGATCATGAACCTAACGGCTATGTAGCCGCTAGCATCGTTAACAAACGACATGCAAAAGACAGTGGGTGCGGATAACATGATGAGGAAGGCGCAGCCATAGCGTGGCCCCAACAAGTCGCAGACTGCACCCATGACCAGCCTGGAGAAAATACTACCCGAAACAGACGCGACACCTGCATTCCCTATGTCCGCTTTCGTGAGATCAAGGTTGTCCCGGATGATGGGACGAGGGGAGCCGCGGCGAAGGTGATATAAAGGTAGTAAAGAAAGATATCCATGAGAGATGGAAAGTTCTCATGTGAGGGTTTGCAAATGAGAAGAGTTTAAAAACAGTTGCCTTGTGTTCCGAGTCCACCGGTAGGTCGAATTTCGCGGTGCGGTCAGTGTGGACCATCGGAGAAGCGACCGAGAAGGCTAGTACCGGTTCGCGGCCTGTGACTCCATGCATGGAGGTTCCAGGAGACCCTTCAATCTCAGGCATTGTCACACCAACTAGTCTTTGATTAAATGTTGTTGTGTTGGTGATATGTTTTAGTGGTCACCAATATGTGTTTATATAGGCAATGTTAAGAATGTAATGATAATACAAGTAGACATGATATGATGTTGAGAAGGGTTTAATTAGACTTGTAAAATTATGGTTGACAAATGAAAAGAGTTAAATAATTTGGTAGCTAAAGGATATTGCCAAAAGGTCAGCATTTTGGCTTATGGGATCTTCTAAAAGATACTTAACACACACAACATGATAATTAGTCAACCCAAATATAAGATATGAAGGTAAGACATTATATGATAGCTTATAAGTTCAAGTCCATCTAAACGAAAGTTTTTTTTTTATTTTTATTTTATAAACATT
Organism: Ambrosia x helenae; assembly: GCA_030844895.1. Taxonomy (NCBI): domain Eukaryota; kingdom Viridiplantae; phylum Streptophyta; class Magnoliopsida; order Asterales; family Asteraceae; genus Ambrosia; species Ambrosia x helenae. The sequence continues at coordinate 20,328 of JAUTDX010002207.1, forward strand.
AAGTAATAGCATTTATATTTTAAAAATAAACTTGGTAGTCGTGTGTACAACTTTTGCTCTGTTAAATCCAGATAGATAGTTTGAGTTGGCCATTTGGATAGACACTCGAACCAAGTTGTGAAGAACTAATAGTAATTTGTGTTTAGAACGTGTGTCACTATCTCCATCTTTAGTGGATGTATTTCAACATTTTTTTTGCCCCCCTTGCTTGTTTTTCTACTATTTTGGAATTGTGTGGATAATTACTATAATATTATTATTAGTTTTTATTTGAACGGCAACTTTCATTAAAACCAGCTACTAGCAAGGTGCTAGAGCCAAAGAAACACATACACATACATCAGTTGTTACAAATTAAAATGCATCCCATCTATCCACTTTAGATTCTTATTTGTGGACCTATTCCTAATCCATAAGTAAGCAATGGACTTAATTCCTCCCAATAACTTTTGGATTCGTACTTGGCCATTCGCAAAAGTCGCCTCATTTCTTGTGTTCCAAATGCACCAACACGCCACCATTATCATACCTTGAATGATTTTCTTTTTTGTCTTTGGTAATTGTAAGTGTTTGTGCACCTCTAGTAGATCTTTGACTGAGAACGCGTATATGTGTGGGATACGACACCATTGACTTATCATATTCCATACGCTATCCGCAACAATACATCCCGTTAGAAGGTGATCCGCTGTCTCGTTTGCTTCTCCGCACAGTTTGCATGTTATGGGCCCCTTATGTATGTTTCTTGTTGCAAGTCCATCTAGAGTTGGCAACCGGCCCATTTCCGCTTTCCACAAGAGAATGTTTACTTTCTTAGGTACCCAGCTATTCCACTCCATCACAAAAGGAGCAGCAGTAGCCGATGCTTTTGTGAGAACTGATTTCATGGAGGCCACCGAAAACACTCCAGATCGATCTTCAACCCATACCCACTTATCCGAAGTTCCAGAAATCGTTACCTGTTCAAGCAGTCCGAGTAGATGTTTAAATTCCAATAGTTCTTCGGCTGAGTTTGGGGGTCTTTTCCATCTCCACAGCCATGAAATTGGGTCCCCGTCTTGTACGTAACAGTCTTTAACCCGGATCCCTTTTTTCTTTTCAAGCTGGTACAAGTTCGGAAATACTTCTTGAAGCGGTTGGCAGAAATTCCAGCAATCAATCCAGAATCTAGTGCAAGCCCCATCTCCGATTTCAGCTTTTATCATACTTCCAAATTGCAGGTTTGATTTGGCCAATTGGTTGCCCAGGTTGGCGATTGTTTTCCAAATTCCGGAGCAACCTTTTGCACATGGGAGTGTAGTCCACGAGCGGTTTATTATGTGAATTGAATCGATCACCTTCCTCCATAAAACTTCCGGTTCTGTTTTATATCTCCACCACCAGTTGGTTAACAATGCAACATTGCTTCCTGAAGTGGCACTAGACCAAGACCACCTGCGTCTTTAGGTGAGGTAAGTCGCTCCCAGTTGACCCACCTTGTCTTCCTATTATCCGCACTTCCACCCTAAAAGAAGGATCTTCGTTTTGCTTCTAACACATCAATAACATGGGCAGGTGCTTTAAAAATGGAGAAAAAATAGGTTGGTAGCGCATCCAGGACAGCTTTTATTAGTGTCAATCGACCACCACTAGAAAGATGTTTTCGCCTTCTAGCCAGATAATCGATTGTCAAAAATATCAACTATTGCATTCCAACTTGAAATCAAATTCATGTTTGATCCGACTGGTAGCCTGAGGTATTTGAATGGTAACGATCCCTGATTGTAGCCGAATTGGGTCGCAAAATTTGCAACTTCCCTATCTTCAACCCAATGCCCATGACAATTGATTTATCAAAGTTTATCTTTAGCCCAGACACAAGATAAAAGGTCCTCAACAGCCTGATCATATTTTTTGCATTTGTATCGGCCCAATCACCAATTAGTAGGGCGTCGTCTGCATATAGGAGGTGTGTAATTGATGGGCCATTATTAGGTAGTTTGCATCCGATAAAGATATTTTCCTCCAAGGCTGGTTTCATCATACAAGAGAATGCTTCAATCCCGATGACAAATAGAAAGGGCGACAACGGATCACCTTGCCTAATCCCGCGTTCATACTGGAATCAAAAGATGGAGAGCCATTTAAGAGAACCGAAGACCTGGCCGAGGAGAGCACCCCCATGAATCCACCTGCACCATTTTGCTGGGAAGTGCATTTGTTCAAGGATTGAGATAAGAAACTCCCAACTCAGATGGTCGAAAGCCTTTTCGAAGTCGATTTTTGAATAATAACGCCTTTTGTTTCTTCTTTTTGAGCCAAGAGATAATCTCCGAAATGATACTGCCCATTACTTTTTTGATGCGATTTGCCAACACTTTCAAGATAATTTTGCTGATTGCTTCGATCAAATTTATCGGCCGATAATCGTTAAGGCCCATATGATCATTACATTTGGAAACCAAGGCTATGAAAGACGACGAGCATCCACTTGAGATCCTTTCGGCAGTGTGGAAATGTTGTAGGCACTCAATAATATTTTCCCCCAAGATGTCTCAAAATTGTTTTATAAAGTGGAAATTAAAGCCTTCCGGACCGGGAGCCTTGTCTCCGCCACAATCCCAAACCGCTTGCTTAATTTCCTCGGCCGAAAAAGGTGAAATGAGGCCAGACACTTCATCCGAAGATAATTTCTTGATGTTGCTGCATGTGAGACTTGGTCTAACCATCATATCTTTTTCAAATCGATCAGCAAAGAACCGTCGGGCAGTTTTCTTCCAAGTGATCGGGTTCGTGCACCGTTCATTATTGATCTCCAAGCCATGGATTCTGTTTCGTAAATTCCTGCTTTTGATAAGACCGTGAAAGTACTTGGAGTTGTCGTCCCCAAAAGAGGTCCATCATGCTCTGATTTCTGTTTATCCATAATCTTTTGCGTTTCTAGCTCGAGTATTTCCTGTCTACAAGTGGAATAAGTCCACCATTCATCCTCCGAAAGGTCTCTTGATTCCACCAAACCATCCAGCTCATTGGCTTCAGCAAGTTTTAACTTCAATTCTTCCTCCTGTCTATCTTTTGCCCACCTATCCAAGCTTTGATCTCAACTTTCAGGAACTTTAATTTTCAGTGAGTGTTTTGTCGGGTGGACCTTGATATGAGAATTTTCCGTTTGCTTCCCGAACCATTTCTAAAAACCATCTAGTTCGAGCCAAGAATTGAAGCACCTGATTGGGATTGGTCCAAAATCAATTGGAGAGGTGGTGAGTATCAATGGAGAGTGGTCCGAAAGGTGCCGAGGTAGTGTAGTAAGGGAAGCATCCGACCACAGGTTCACAAAGATATTATCCACCAAGTATCGATCAATCTTACTCAATTTTGCACCTTTCTTTTTGAAGTAAGTAAAACACCTTCCTTTCATAGCAAATTCATGTAGGTTGTTGGTGTGAATGAAATCATTAAACACCCTCGAACACACAGGATCGAAAGCCGAGTTTCTTCTATCCTCAACAACCCGTACCGAGTTAAAGTCCCCAAACATAACCCAGATCCCTTGGTTTGCCGCTTTTAAATCCGTGATCACCTCCCATAATTCATGTTTCAATGGCAGTCGTTGTGGTGCGTACACATTTAGGATGTGAATGCAAGAGTCCATGCCAACCAAATAACCAGAAACCAGTAAGAAATTCCTGTTATTTACCACTGACTCTTTTTTGAAAACAGAGGGATCCCACATTGACAAAATACCTCCGGATCGGCCCGTTGCATTCACAAACTCAACCTCAAAGGGCTGATTACCCCATAGTGCTCCCATATCCCGTTGTACCAGATCCAAAACCTGAGTTTCTTGTAGCCCCACAAAATTAAGTTTATGCATATGTTTCAAGTCTCTAACTCATTTCTGTTTGCCTGAGTTGCAAACATCCCTGATGTTTAAGGAAAGAAAATTCATTGGTGACTAGTTTGGAATGCCTCACCTGTCATTGTAGCCTGAACATCATTTTCAAAATTTTGTAAGTCAGCTCCAACCTTTCCAGCCATCGAGATTGTGTCTTTGATTTCAGAATCCACCTCCACCACCGAGGTTGTGTCTTTGATTTTCGAATCCACATCCAAAACCGATGAAGAGCCTTGTCCTTGTTGGTGAGAAACCATTTGGGCTATTGCTATTATCCCGCCAGCGTTGGTGAAATGAAAATTTTGTTGAACGTTCAAAAAAAGAACTACATAATCAATGTAGGAATTGTTGATATATTAGTTGGATTCTCTACTGGATTTTAGTACATGTAAAAAACATAAATAATGTTTACAATATTAGCGGCCTAATAAAAGAAAGCTAAACACAAAAAATATGTGAGTTACAAAGTTACATTGTGGGTGAAAAAATATCAAACCGACTCGTATATATGTAAAATATCATCATCATCATACTCAGTTAATGTCACCAATAGCAAAAGTTAAGGTAGGGTCTAAGGAGGGTAAGATGTAGACAACCTTACCTCTATCCCGTGGGACCAGAGAGACTGCTTCCAGTGAGACCCCCGTCTCAATAGTGGTTTTGTATCAAGCCTTGGAAATAAGGCACATAATGTTTAGCAATCGAGACGAACCCCAATTGGTGCATGTACCCCCTTGTCATTTGGCTATCAACGCCACCACATGATTCATGATTAACAGTCCGTCATTTTTAATGTTTATTTTACGAAATTAGTAAAATGACGTTAAATTAGTGCAACTTTACTTTTGCCCCTGAGGGCCACACATATATACATTATGGGTATGTTTGGCAAGGAGCTTTTAAGAGCTTTTAGGAGCTTCAAGCTTCAAGCTTTTAAGAAAAAGCTCCTACTCAATAAAAAGCCTTGTTTGGTTGAAGGAGCTAGAAGCTTTTAGGTTGGAGAAAAAGCTCTATAGTGAAAAGCTACTAGTAGTAGCTTTTAAGAAAAAGCTCTACTAGCTACAAGCTTTTAATTAGTAAATGACACAAATACCCATTCTATTTTAAAAATAAAATAAAAACCTTTTTTACAAGCTTTTAATTATGTCCATTTTGGTCATTTTGTACATTTTATTAAAAGCTCCAGCTACTCTGCCAAACACCAAAATATATTTAAAAAGCTTCCAGCTACCAGCTTCCAGCTACCAGCTTCCAGCTAACAGCTTGCAGCTACCAGCTTGTAGCTACCAGCCTCCAGCTAGTTTTGCCAAACATACCCTATATGTGCACGGCCGTATGCGGGGCTCTGACTCGTATGTAAAACAAAAGACATAAAGATGAGTATCAGTACCGACGTTGCCAAGGGGTATTAGTTAGATAAAAAGTTATGCGCTTTACAATTTAGTTACACAAAAAATTGTCTTAAGATGTGTTTTAATGTATGCATATTTTACACGTTAAACAATCTGCGTTTTATGTATCTTTTAGCATAAATATCACTTATAATATATTATTTTATGTCAATTCAAGCATAAAATGGATTTTAAGGCTAATCGGGTCGTCCTCAGATAAAGAGTGAATAATAGATAGTTAAAACTAACGAGTACAATTGTTGGAGCTTAGGAGGGCCGGGTTCCGGTGATATTAATTTCTAGGCAAAAATATATTCACTTTTAGAAAGAGCTAACAGAAAATAAAATAAAATAAAAATGATATACTAGATGTGTTTATCCAATGATGTAATAGTTTTAGTTTTAGCAGTTTTAGCATGTTTGTATGGGATCAACAGTTTGTATTAACCTAATAGTTCTATAGTTAATCCAACAATACATGTTTGTACAAAGTCCTCTAAGTATAGGAGAGTCTCTCATTTGTATTGTATGCTTATTAACTTTGCAATACTTATTTGAGCAAAAAAATAAACTTTGGAGCATGAAAATGAATTGTTGTTTCTCATTGGTCTTTTGTATTAGGTTAAGACCCGATCCAGACCCAACAAACCCTCTTAAAATAAGTGTCTCACAAAACTAAAATGAAACCTTTATAAAACCCTTAAAGGGTAATAGGTTTATTTATCAAATAGATCATGTTCAGGTTGATTGGTTTAATAAGACGTGTTATATTAGCAAATTGAAAGTTCATTTGTCGTGTTTGCATCGTGTAGAAATTGTTGTCCCCTGTTTTTTCCATATAATAAGTTTTGTTTCTAAATAAGTCCGGTTCTTTATATGAAACCTAAATTCTATTGCATTATTTGATGCACATTTCAAGTGACAACTTATCCAGAAAGCTAGTTAATATATTAAAGGGTATCAATTCAAGAGATAGAACAACTTAACATAATTGTGGATATGTATTTTGTATTATAAGAGGGAATTGCGGAAAATTGTATAGACATAATGGATAAGGTGGCATTCGAGCTTTAACAATTTGTAGTGTTTGTTTTTGAAAAAAATATAATTGACCAAATTAAATTCACTATATTTTTTTTTTGAACGGCAAATTTTTTCACACCTTAATTCCACCTTACCTTGCATTTGCAAGGATTTAAACCCATAACCTTACATTTGTAAGGGGGGACACCATACCACTAGACCAAGAGGTCATGGGTAAAATTCACTAGTATAGTAGTATCCCAATAATGTATGTCGGAATAATTGAGCATATGTGTAGCATTTGACTTTGATTGGTTTTATGAATAATATATATTCTCTCCTCAGCTTCACAATATTAATTATATAATAATAATAGACCTTAGGATTTAAATAGTTAGGTTTTAGGTTTTTTATTTTGATCACTTTTTTTTTCTTTTTTTGTTAACTTTTTTTTCTCATTTGACCACTATTTTTTTTTTGTTAAGTATTTTTTTTCTCATTTTGGCCACACAATGTTTTTTTACTTTTTGTTTAAGTTTTTTTTTCGTTTTGGCCACCAACTTTTTTTATTAAGTTTTACTTTTTGTTTAAGTTTTTTTTCCCGTTTTGGCCACCAACTTTTTTATTAAGTTTTTTTTTCCCATTTTGGCCCTTTTATCTTTTTTGGTTAACCTTCTTTCTCATTTTTACCACCAATTTTTCTTTAAGTTTATTTCCCTCATTTTAGGCACACAATGTTTTTTTTACTTTTTGTTTAAGTTTTTTTTCCCCGTTTTGGCCACCAACTTTCTGATTAAGTTTTTTTTTCCCGTTTTGGCCCCGACATAATGCGTTTTTTTACCCAATTTCGCACGTTTTGTTAACTTTTTTTTTTCTCATTTTGACCATTAAATTTTTGTTAAGTTTTTTTCCCTCATTTTGGCCACACAATGTTTTTTTTTTACTTTTTGTTTAAGTTTTTTTTCCCGTTTTGGTCACCAACTTTCTTATTAAGTTTTTTTTTCCCATTTTTAACCCAGACATAATGCGTTTTTTACCGATTTCACACGGGTTCGGTTTTTGTTCGTTTATTATCTATATATTTAACGACCACGAAATGAATAGTTGCTTCACTCTAACGTACGCAACCCGCCACCGACCACATCTACAGTGTGTCATTTCCACCATGTGCCGCGGACCGCGGGAGATTCCCGGTATTCTTCGCGAGCCGTTGCCACTTTTGTATTTTTTCATTGTCCAAGGTTAGTCTCTATGCCTTTGTCGGTTACCAAAATCCATATTAACACGTCATGTAAAAACGCGCAACGCGCGTATTAATACACCTAGTTCCTACAATAATGCTAATGCAAATTTTCGAGAAGATGCAAAAATAAATTTAAGAGTAAACTGCTAAAATGATTTATGAGGTTTGGCTCAAAATGTTATTTTAAACATATATTTTTTTTAATTACAGGAACCCTTAGGTTTCATTTTGGTGCCATGTTGGCTCATTTTTTAACTTCGTCAGAAAACTCAGTTAAGCCAGGAGCATTTTCGTTATTTTATGTGTAAAACTTTAAAAAAACATATTTTAACTAATCTTCCAAACTCAAACCACTGAACATCTTCTTCTTCTTCCACATTTCCTTCAAAACCCTCATACCCAAAAACTCAAAAATCCTCATTTCCTTCGCATGCACGAATTGATTTCTCCAACTCAACGATTCTAAGATCAGCTTTGCTCCACATCAAACATCAACTCAAACTCAAATGAACGGATTTCTCCAACCACAAGCGACGATGAGCTTGGTGGTGGTGAAAGGATTTAGGAAAATACTAAGGATGTGTAAACTAGTGGTGGGCCAGAGGTTATGTTTAGTTCAATAGACAAAGCTCAAGCTCGTTTCGAGCTTTTTATTAATCCAGTCATGAGTAATTACCATGCAGTTGTGCTCAAAGCGAAGGAAATGGGGATTTTTGTGTTTTTTGGTTCATTTACACCGCTAATTTGTTCATGTGATTGCAGATAGCACTGAAGAAGAGTTTAATGCAGCAAAAGCAGAAGAGCAGGCTGTGCAGTTAGCGAACGATTTGATGGTGAAAGAAAGAGAAACAATTGAAGTCTTGAAAGAACTCGAAGCAACAAAGAGTCTTGTCGAAGAACTAAAAGTCAAACTTTAGAAAGAATCAGTTGTAGTCAGCGATCAACTGAAAGAAGTCAAAGAATCAAGAGACGGAACTGACGAAAATGCTCTTGAATCACAATCAGCTGGTGACCGTTTGATTTTTTCTTCTTTAGCTCCAAGTTTCATCCTATTGGAATTGAAGCAAGCAAAAATGAACTTAACAAGAACTACAAGTGATCTTGTTGACATCAGAGCAACTGTGCTCGTTTCGAGTTTAGTTCGATAGATAAAGAGAATGAAATGGGGATTTTTGAATTTTTGGTATTAGGGTTTTGAAGGAAATGGGAAAAAAGGTGTTTAGTGCTTTGTGTTCGGAAGATTGATTAAATAGGTTTTTTTAAAAGTTTTACACTGAAATGACAAAAATGCCCCTACCTTAATTGAGTTTTCTAACGGACTTATAAAAATGGGCCAGAATGGCACCAAAATGAAACCAGAGGTTTCCAGTGATAATTTTTTTTTTCTGTCTAAAGTGGCATTTTGAGCCAAAACTCAGAGGCCATTTTGGCTGTTTACTCTAAATTTACATTTATAATGTATATCCTAAAACTACAAGCTAAAACCTCAAAAAACGAAGAACTAAAAACTAACGTCGTAGGTTTCGATAAGACGGTTCCAATGTCGCTTGAATGAGTTCAATCGGAGTTCGTTTGATACTCTTCCTACGACTTTTTATTTTTCTTTCATGGTGTATTTACCCATAAATCATATACGATTTAAGGGTGGGTAGGGTGGTCATCACACCATCACCCCCAATCTCATTGTGCCACCTCATTCCATCACACTCCATCCCATTTCATCACTAAACTCATGGAGTGGTCATCACAATTTTGAGAGAGAGAGAGAGAGAGGGAGAGGGAGGGAGGGATTGGTGGGGGGTGGGGGGGGGGGAGAGAAGGATGATAGGACAGAAGACACTCACTTTTTCTCCGTGATGACTGTCACGATTTTGAGCCTTCGCGCCCGTGATGGTTTGATAGGGGCGGTGGTCGTGATGGTCACGACCATCACGAATCACCCCGCTTACCCTTAAACAATAAGTGGGATTTTGGAAAGATTGTCTAGACCTAATGGATAAGATCAGATGATATTCCGTATGCAACCCTCGACAATTGATAATTTATGTTTCAAATAAATTAAACTAACTGTTATTATCCCGGTAATGTACGTACGTATGGAAGGTTAGGCAATACGTGTAGCATTGACCCTTGATTAGTTTTATGCACTTTCTTTTGTTAAAAAATATATATCTTACAATAATGCCGACATAAAGTAATATATCAAATTTGTAAAAAGGATTGATTTATAAAACTAGTAATTTATTTCTACAAGTGACGCATTTGTGTAGTTTTTTTTTTCATTGATTCTAGTATTTATACTTTACTCGTGGACTTATCCAATAATCTATTAACTATATTATCATACGCCTACATTATTTGTTAAGTTTTGTAGGTGGTAATAATTTTTGCCTTTTATAATTGCTGAGATGAAATTTACCCTTTTATGACAGACTTATGAAACTATAGATTTCAAATAATAAGATGACATGGGTACTTATAACGTAAAGTTTAGGGTGGACGGAACACTACCCTAGCGTACACTCACACCCATCAATCTTGCACTGTCACCTTATTGAATCATTTCTACTATCAACTATCCTCAAACCACATCCACCAATTATATTTGTTCACAAACTCGTATTCACTCACCCCCTACAATTGACACAAGTAATCGTTGCGGGTATAGGTACCTGGAACACTACCCACATGCCTAACCGCAAGGGTGGCGACGGTGTAGCCGCGTGGGCTCAAACCCACGAGACCCTGCCCGCAAGCACCCCATTTACCCTTACTGGATTAGCCAATAGCACTTACCCGCGGGATTGAAACTATCGCCAAGTTCAATATACGTTGTTTCTAACGGCCATGTCCCCAAACACAACTGACAAACAAAATCCATTTGATTAAAGGCACGTAACCTTCGGAACACTAGTTTACTAGAGATGGCTCAACAAGTGTATTGTTGTTGAGATTCAACTATCTCGATTCTGCTACTTTCCCACCATTCCAACCACAATACACCCACCACACATACTAATCTGACCTGAAGAACCCAAAGGACGATAGTCAAAGTTAGCCCGAGCACCACTAACCCTACCAATGGACACAAAACTAAGCTTTCCAAACCTCATTTAACTGATCAAATGAACCTATAGCAATATTAAAGCGGACCACCGCGACCACTGAACAATGGAAAGAATGATACAGACCGACACCCAGCCTAATGGCTTTATCGCTCTCACCCATCTCAAAAAACCCATCCAATTTATCTTGTTGAGCATTCCCTTGAAGTTGCACCAATCATAACTCCCGAACCAATCGAGCATGGACTCTACCAAAACTTGGTTGCATCTGCTGGACCTTCATGAAGTTCCCGAGCACACCTAGACATGGACCCCTAACATAACTTTGACCCTCTATCCCCTTCTTTTGATCAGTTTATCCCGTGGAAGCATATTTCTCATATGCCCGTTACACATTGGATTTAGAATTTGAGTTCCTATTACGTTGACCCATGACTTATTTTCCATCCTTATTGGCCCACAAGTCTTGCCACCCTCATAAATCTCAAGTGGCCATCTAACTTAGTTCCTTCATGCCATCTTAGGCCTTGCTAATGCTCCTAAGTCCACAAACACTTGTCACACTTAGCCCTGTTGTTAATTCTTCTTGACTAACACTTTTTTTCTTGTAGATCCAATGTCAACCTAGCTCTCCTCTATTGAACCTATCTTAAGACTTCCCAACCCTGATTTCCCATGGATCTCATGCAAAACCCTAGGACCAACCTACTAGCAATGCACGTAGACCTTGTTTCAACCGAACCCATGGACTCTTTTCCTTGAACTGGAACATGCTTCATGTGATTAGGACCAAACCCATAAACCAATTAATAACCTTCCATGTCAGGGACACCCCCTCCTAAGAGTCAACCCCGATCAAGGCCTTCATGCCCCACCCTTCATTCTTCCATACTAATTACCTTTGTATCTGGGCAAACATTGAAACATGGTGGGGTTGGATAGATGTTATTGCTAGCCTCAAAGATGCTCTTCTTTCCCATGATTCTCATCCTTGATGTCCGACCTTGGGTTGGTTTCTAGTACTTGACAAGCTTGTGATTGGAACACAACTTCGGCACTGCCTTTGTCTGGCAAATTAATGGCTAAGGAGTTTATTCTCCTCACAAGCCATTTAGAATAAGTAAAGCTAGCTCTGTGTTAAAATATATGGATTTCTTTTATAATTTGATTATTGCAAAACATGTGTTAAGTTGCATTGGGCAGGATTGCTTATTGGGTTCGTAATGGAGCTTGGGCTTGTGTGTGTGCATATGGGCTTAAGTGAGCTAGTGGGCTCGTTATTGGGCTCTGTTGATAATGGATGGCTGAGATTGGTTTGATCCTACGGTGAGATTATGTTACGACAAAAGTGGATGACGAAGCTTCTGGAGCTCGTATATATTCGTCATTATCTCTCATTATTGACCAGTCCTCTCTCTCTCTCTCTCGTGTATTAGGGTTTTCAGTGTTAGGGTTTGTCTTTGTAAGTTTGTTCTTGTATTTTTATTCATTAATCATCAACAACTGAACATATTATTCAGTCGTTGATGATAACTTTGTATTGTTTTACTGATCTTAACATTTGTTAAGATCTCTGGGTATTGGTTGGGTGTTTTTTTGGTTTGGGTAACTAATAAAAGTTTTGTCACCGTTTTTGTCGCTATTTCTGTATCTTGTGGTTTGTGTATGTTTGTTTATGGTTGTTTAGTTGATTGAGAGAGATTCGAGTTCTGAGTGTGTTAGATCCAACATTTTCTACATGGTATCAGAGCTATTAGGCTCTTGATCTTGTTTCTTGTTTTTTGTATTCCGCTGTATAAGATCAAGGATCTGACCTGTTTAATAGATCTGGTCCTAGATCTTTAGATCTATTAATAAGTTTTAACAGATCTGTTTTGTGTTTTGGTTGAAGGATCTGATCTAGTTTATAGATCTGGTTTTTCTCTATATTTGTTGTAATAGATCTGATCTTTGTAGATCTTGTCTATTACTTGGATCTGGTATTATTTTGTAGATCTAAGGTTTAGTGATAACCATTGTTGGCTGGAGGCTTTGGATCTCGGTTCTGGAACGTGGAAGTGGGCTGGAAAGCTGTGTTGTTTTGCTCTCTTGTCGTGTAACCCTAAGTGAAGGTTACAGACTACGAGTTGATCTGGTGAGATTGTTCCATTCTCTCTGTTTTCTTGTTACTGTGTCTAGGAGCACTGTCCGGGTTAGGGTGGACCGGAGTAGGCTCAATAATTGGTGTGTCTTATCTTAATTGTTTGTCTTGTTCTTGGATTGGTTCTGTTGTTGATTCTTGGTTTATCTGTGATATATAGTTAGCTAATAAAAGGGCTCCTGAGTTAAGAACTGGGTGGACACCTTGAGTGACGAATCCACTATCTGTACACTGACTCAGCTTCGTCCTTCTAGGAGCATATATCTGATTTGTGCTTTGTTATCTTTGCTTTTGTGTTGCTGTGTTTATTCAGCTGGTATTGTTTGATTATTTGCTATGGGTGATGTTTTGAATCCTGCTGGGCGGTGGTGCCAACCCTGGTAATAATGGAGGAGTTGGAACATAAGTAAATTGGATATCAGTGATCCACTCTTCCTTCATCCTAGTGACACATCTAGTTTAACCATCATAAATATCAAGTTAAAAGGAACAGAAAATTATTCTGTGTGGTCTAATTCTATGAAACTTGCTTTACAAGATAAAAATAAAATGGGATTCATTGATGGTACATGTGTTAAGTCTGTTGATGATGATGTCCTTGCTAATCAGTGGGATAGATGTAACTCTGTTGTGTTGTCTTGGTTGATTAATTCTGTGTGTGAGGAGTTGTATTTAGGTCAAGTCTTTTCTAAGCTTGCTAGAGATGTTTGGCTTGATTTAAAGGAGACTTATGATAGGGTTGATGGCTGTGTCATGTTTAATTTGCATCAGAAAAATCAATAGTTTGTCTCAAAATGGTAGTTCTGTGTCAGAATACTATCATAGGTTGAATACAATGTGGAAACAATTTGATTCCATTGTTCAGTTACCAATGTGTACATGTCAAGCCTCAAAGGAGTTTAATGATTTTAATAGTCTTATTAAACTCATGCAATTTCTAATGGGGCTTAATGATATATATCAACCAGTTAGGACTACTTTGTTAACCAGTGACCCATTACCCACAGTCAAAGCTGCTTTTGCTGTGGTCTCTAGAGAAGAGTCTCATAGAGGTGCAAGTAATGGGTCAAAAGGTTCTGGTGTGTCCTTTGTTGCTAAATCTAATTCTGTGGACAATAGGAGAAGGTCTAATAGTAGTAATTTGAATAACAGTGGTAATAGTAATAGAGAGCCCAATCCTAATTTGAAATGTACACATTGCAATAGAATTGGTCACACCATTGAAAGGTGTTTTGAAGTTGTTGGTTATCCTCCTAATGTTAAACGCGGCCCTGTTGGTCAGTTTAACAGAGGGAATAACAACAATTTCAATAACTCTAGGTCTAATAGTTCTAATAACAATGTTTGTGCAAATGTTTCTAGTGCTGGTTCACCTTTTACATCTGAACAGATTTCAAAGCTAATGAGTCTAATTGGTGAAAAACCAGGAGGTGATTCACAAAGTTCAAATGTTGGAGGTGAGTCTGTGTTTGTAAATGGTTTTTCTAGTATGTCTGTTTTAGCTAAGTTGTCTAGTGTGTTAAAAAAATTTTCTAGTTGTTCTAGTGCACTTAAATATGCTTTACTTCTTGGTTGGATTATGGATTCTGGTGCCAACCAACACATGGTAGGAAGTGATAAACATATGGTTAATTGTGTTGATGTCACTAACTATAACATGGAAGTAAAACATCCTAATGGACTAATGCTAGAGTAACAAAGATAGGTGATATAAAATTGGCTGATGGTGTTGTTTTAACTGATGTGTTTTATATACCTGATTATTGTGTTAACTTAGTCTCTGTTCATAAACTGTCCAAAGATAATAAACTGGATGTTCTGTTTAATGAACATTCATGTTCTGTCCAGGATTCCAACTCAAAGAGAGTCCTGGTGACTGGTAGACAGCAGGATGGTTTATACTTTGTAGGAGATAAAGTGAGTTTTAATACTGTTTCTTTTAATAGTTGTGGTGAACATAGTCTTTGGCATAGTAGACTTGGACATCCTTCCAGTCAAGTTCTAGCTGTGTTAAAAGATACACTTAATATAAATGGGTCTGAGTCACAACCTTGTGATGTCTGTCATAAGGCAAAACAAGTTAGAGTTCCTTTTCCTATCAGTGATCATAAGACTAAGAATGTAGGAGAGTTAGTACATTTAGATGTATGGGGACCTTACAAGGTCACTAGTAGAGAAGGGTATAAATATTTCTTAACCATTGTAGATGACTATTCTAGGTCTGTGTGGGTATATCTTTTAAAATGAAAAGGAGAAGTGTTTGAAAATATATTAAACTTTTGTAAACTTGAAAAAAAAATCAGTTTTCTAAAAATGTTAAAGTCTTTAGGAGTGATAATGGGTCTGAATTTGTTAACAAACAAATGACTGATTTTTGTAATAAAAAAGGTATACTGCATCAAACTTCATGTGTCTATACTCCACAACAAAATGGAGTTGTTGAGAGGAAACATAGACACCTTTTAAACACAGCTAGGGCTTTACTATTCCAAAGTGGTGTTCCACTTAGATTTTGGTCTGATTGTGTTCTTACTGCTTCATATCTTATAAACAGGGTTCCATCTTCTGTGTTAGCTGGTGAGAGTCCTTATGAAATGATATTTGGGTTCCCCCCGAACTTAGTCACTTAAGGAACTTTGGTTGCCTATGTTTTAAAAACTGTTTTTAATAATCCTAATAATTTGTTTAGTCGTGCAAATAAGTGTGTCTTAATTGGTTATTCTTTTCTAAAAAAGGGTTATAAAATTTTAAGTCTTGATACAAAAGAAATAGAGTTTCTAGAGATGTAAAGTTTTATGAAAACATATTTTCTTTTAAAACTGAATTCAAAGAATCTGTTTTTAACAATTTAAATCATTTAAATTTTTTGATAATTTTGAAAATGAAAGTTCTACAAGTGACTATGATAACAGTGGCAACTGTCTTCCCAATGATGAAGGGGGACCAAGTAGTACTCATGATTCTTCTCCTGGGGGACAGGTAGATGACTCTCCTAGGGCTGCTAGAGAGGTAGATCATACTTGTGATCAGCCACCTAGCAGTACATTAGGAAGATGGACTAACTCTCCAGGATTAGAAGAATCAAATGATGAGACTACAACTCCTGAGGGAAATAAAACTGAATCAATTAGGCAGTCCACTAGACAATCTGTTTACCAAAAAGATTCAATGACTTTGTGTTAGATAATAAGGTTAAATATGGTATAGATAAGTCTGTAAATTACTCAAACTTGTCTGTTGAGAATTTGTGTTTTGTTTCTAATATTGATAAAGTGTTTGAACCCACATCTTACTATGAGGCTTCAAAGAATCCTAAGTGGGTTGAAGCCATGAATAGTGAGATGGAGGCTTTGTATAGGAACAATACTTGGGTTGTCACTGACTTACCATCTAATAGGAAGGCAATTGGGTGTACAAAATCAAGTATAAGTCCAGTGGTGAAATAGATAGGTATAAGGCTAGATTAGTAGCCAAAGGCTACAATCAAAGAGAGGGTATAGACTTTGGAGAAACCTTTTCTCCTGTTGTGAAAATGGTTACAGTAAGGTCTGTTATAAGTCTTGCTGTTCAGAATCGGTAGTCTTTGTTTCAACTTGATATTAATAATGCATTTTTGTATGGTTCAATTAGTGAAGATGTCTATATGACACTTCCTGAAGGTTATTCTTCAGGAAATGAGTCTAAAGTGTGTAAGTTGGTCAAATCTTTGTATGGGTTGAAACAAGCCCCTCGAAAATGGAATGAGAAACTTGTTGATGTTCTTATGAAAATAGGGTTTGTACAAAGTATATGTGATTACTCTATGTTTGTGAAATCTGAGAATGGTGTGTTTATAGTTTTGTTAGTCTATGTTGATGATATAGTTGTCACAGGTAATAGTGAGTCTGAAATTAATAAAGTTAAATCTCTTTTAAAAGAAAACTTTCAGATAAAGGATCTAGGAAGGTTAAAATATTTTCTGGGTATAGAAGTATTATATTCAGAGGCTGGAATTTGTTTAAATCAGAGAAAGTATTGTCTTGACTTATTAAGTGAGTTTGGATACTTAGGGTGTAAACCAGTTAGTGTTCCCATAGAACAAAATTATATTTTGTCTATGAAAAAAGACAAATCTGAAAAATATTTACAAGATATAACTGGTTTTCAAAAACTAATAGGTAAATTGATTTACTTATCACTTACAAGGCCTGATATAAGCTATGCTGTTCAGTTCTTGAGTCAGCTTATGCATAAACCAACTGAAGCAACTTTACATATAGCTCTCAGGTTATTAAGGTATTTGAAAACATCTCTAGGAAAAGGGTTGTTGTTTAAAAAGAGTGATAGGTTTGAGTTGTCAGCATATGCTGATGCAGATTGGGCCAAGTGTTTGGAAACCAGGAAATCAGTTACTGGATACTGTATTTTCCTGGGTTCTAATCTTGTCTCATGGAAAAGTAAAAAACAAAGTACAGTTTCAAGGTCTTCTGCTGAGGCAGAATTTAGGGCCTTGTGTACTACTACTTGTGAGTTAGTTTGGTTGTCAAATTTGCTTGGTGAATTAGGTGTCAAATTTAATTTGCCGTTGAAACTGTTTAGTGATAGCAAGTCAACAATTTCTATTGCTGAGAATCCAGTCTTTCATGAAAAGACAAAACATTTTGAGCTGGATTTGCACTTTCTGAGAGAGAAAGTGAGTAGTGGTTTTGTGCAAGTGATAAAGGTAACTTCAGAACAGCAAATTGCTGATATATTAACAAAAGGCTTTTATGGGTCACAACATGAGTTGTTGTGTAATAAACTTGGTTTAACAGACATGTTTGGCAAATCAAATTAAGGGGGGATGTTAAAATATATGGATTTCTTTTATAATTTGATTATTGCAAAACATGTGTTAAGTTGCATTGGGCAGGATTGCTTATTGGGTTCGTAATGGAGCTTGGGCTTGTGTGTGTGCATATGGGCTTAAGTGAGCTAGTGGGCTCGTTATTGGGCTCTGTTGATAATGGATGGTTGAGATTGGTTTGATCCTATGGTTGAGATTATGTTACGACACAAGTGGATGACGAAGCTTCTGGAGCTCGTATATATTCGTCATTATCTCTCATTATTGACCAGTCTCTCTCTCTCTCTCTCTCTCTCTCGTGTATTAGGGTTTTCAGTGTTAGGGTTTGTCTTTGTAAGTTTGTTCTTGTATTTTTATTCATTAATCATCAACAACTGAACATATTATTCAGTCGTTGATGATAACTTTGGATTGTTTTACTGATCTTAACATTTGTTAAGATCTCTGGGTATTGGTTGGGTGTTTTTTTGGTTTGGGTAACTAATAAAAGTTTTGTCACTGTTTTGTCGCTATTTCTGTATCTTGTGGTTTGTGTATGTTTGTTTATGGTTGTTTGGTTGATTGACAGAGATTCGAGTTCTGAGTGTGTTAGATCCAACATTTTCTACACTCTGGTACCACTTGATCGAAATGATGGAAGCAATTCAAATGGCTAAGAACACTATGGAATATTATCAAATAATTGGAAACAAAAGGTTTCAATTATCAATCTAAAAGCTTAGAAGTTTATCAAATATAAAAAGACTAACTAAACAAGAATACAACCCTATATATTCATATTAATTCTTGGGATTAACTAGGAAAGCAAATAATAATTAAAACCACCTAAATAAATAAACATACAATTAAATTTTGACTTGTTCTTGATCTTAAGTCTTTGGCACTCCCATCCTCAATGTATAACAAGTTGTCCTAGCTTTTTCATCCATAAGCGCGATGTGCCATCTTTTGGAGCTCAGAGTCTTCCCAAGCGAATCTCCAGATCAAACAACCCATTGAAATCCAACACTACCCATTAATCCATGCTCCTTCATCAGATTAGGATATGGGTACTTAGGAAGCACGGTTCAAGATATTTGTTAACCTTTTGTTTTAATTTTATATTATATATATCTTTGTTACCCTACCTCTTCGACTGTAAACAAGCATAGTGACCAATCTATTAACCGCTCTGATTTTTTTAATCATTGATAGACTTTGTTTTTTACTAAATGAGTATATATAAGGTCAGCTATGGAAAGGGAACGCTTGGGATAAGTGAGTAGCCCAAGACTTTTTCATAGATGTTGCACTTGAGCAAGAAAAATCTTTAATTTAAAAGTTTGTTATTTGACATAAAACTATACAAGTGTGTTACAAATACAACTAGTTTTATTTTTAATACATATTATATAATTTGACATGCAAGGCTTTCCAAATTCAACTAATTTTGTTGTTTAATATTTCATATAGCTTTCATAAGCGTTAACTGTCTTCATGTAAGTTGTGATTTAGTAATTATTTAGGGCAGGTAACGACGTGTGTTTGGTTTGACTGTAAGTAAGTTTATATAATTAGTAATCTTAGAATAATAAGAATAACATCATTTGTGGCTTCATCAAAATGTCTCATGGCTAAGCTAAGGATATATATCCTTCTTACCATGTTTTGATTTTATATTACAACTATACATATGATGATGTTAAAATTCCTAAATGGATGACAATAAATGAATAAAATCAATAGCTAGAAACTGAAAGCACTATTGGTTGGCTTCGGATTATTTTTTGTAAACTGAAATTATACGCCTTATTTGTTGTGAGAGCTTATTTGTGTTTAATATATTGTTGACCTAAAGAAAAATAAATTGTCTTACATCAATGTATATTTTTATTTCTTATGTTTGTGATAAGATGATCATATCTTACGTGGAATACATGATAATTTGAATGAATTTATGAAAATTTATATTTATATGATAATGTTAGTTATTCAATAAATGTTCCACCCCTAGTGGTGTGGGTAGTAAAGGTGTTGGTGTTTCAAATGAAAGGTAGGGAGTTCAAGCCTCATAAGAGCAAAAAATTGGTGTGTTTAACAGGGAAAATTAACCGTTAAAAAAAGGGAAAATGGATTTTAATTACTCCCAACTATCGCCCGTTGGCGGATAATACTCCCAACTATCACTTTGGCCATTAGCACTCCAAACTTTCAACTTGTTGGATTTTATCACTCCCGAACTAACTGAGGTCTAACCCAGTTAGTGTTTGTGGCCAAAATGTAAAAAACAAAACTTAAGGGACCCTTTTGAAACTTTTTATTATTATTATTATTATTATTATTATTATTATTATTATAAAAAACAAAAATTATTATCTTTTAAGAAACCCCCCCCCCTTCCTGTTGACAGACCCCCCCCCCCCTCTTTGTCTCTCTAAAGTCTAAACCACCACCACCTCCACCTCCACCTCCACCATCACCCAACTTCATCTCCACCCCCTTTCATCTTCCCCAAATCAAAACCCTAAATCAAAACCCATTTATCCATATCAGACGAGAGAGAGAGAGAGAGAGAGAGAGAGAGAGTTCAGAGAGAGAGAGAGAGGGCGGAGCAGGGAGGAGCTCCGGCCACCCACCACGGCGGAGCTCCGGCCACCCAACAACCCTAAACCCCTGTTTCTAGCAGAGATTCAAGACCTGTTTCTAGAGAAACAGGTGGAGCAGACGGTGGAGCTGAGACCTAATCGGAACCCTAAACCCCTAATTGGAACCCTAAACCCCGGTGGAGCAGACGGTGGAGCAGAGACGATGGAGAAGACGGTGGAGCAGGGGTTGAAGACGATGAAGGGTGGAGCAGGAGCTGAGACCTAATCGATTGTACGGACAACACGATGAAGGGTTGGGGGTTTTGAGGCGTTGTTTGGGTTCGTTAGCTGGAGAAGATTGTTCTTGCAGAAGGGTTGGGGGTTTTGAGGCGTTGTTTGGGTTCGTTAGCTGGAGAAGATTGTTCTTGCAGAAGGGTTGGGGGTTTTGAGGCGTTGTTCAGTTTTTGAATCTCGATGGTTATGGGTTGTCGTCTAATAAGGTGTTTGTATCGGATTTAAGCTCTGTTCTTGCAGAAGATTGTTCTCCAGTGAAGGGTGGTGGTGGTGGTGGTGGAGGTGGTTTAGAGAGAGGGGGGTTCTGTTGCAGAAGATGAGGGGAGGCTGCAGTGGGTGGGGGTTGTGTGGTGGAGGCGGTGGTTGGGGATGGTGTTGGAGGCGGTGGTTAGGGATGGTGGTGGAGGGTGAGGGTGGTGGTGGTGGAGGGTGGTGGTGGTGGTGAAGGTTGTGTGCAGAAGAAGAAGGGAAGGGGGGGGGGGGTTGGGATTTATAATAATAATATAAAATTTTCAAAAAAGTTCTTTAAGTTTCGTTTTTTATATTTTGGCCACGTAAACTTTCCCTTAAGTTTTGTTTTTTACATTTTGGCCACAAACACTAACTGGGTTAGACCTCAGTTAGTTCGGGAGTGATAAAATCCAACAAGTTGAAAGTTTGGAGTGCTAATGGCCAAAGTGATAGTTGGGAGTATTATCCGCCAACGGGCGATAGTTGGGAGTAATTAAATCCATTTTCCCTTAAAAAAAATAGTTATTCAATAAATTAGATTGATTTATACGAATTGATTTTCTATTACGATAAATTGGGGAATCAATGGCGAGTCCAATAGTGGCTTCAGCAAGCTGCAATAGCTATAACAAAAATAGAATATGGCTCCTTTTAAATGATGACCATAAAAAAATCAACGAAAAATATATTGTTGTTATATCGAATGCTTTGTCGTACGTGTACCGAACCGATAACCACCGGAAACCCGTCGTAAACACTGGAAAACCCTCTTGTTAAAATTGTATAAAAGAATTGATTTTTTTGAACGACCAACTGGAATCACTTACGAACCACTGGAGTATCATCGTGCCACCAGTGTTACCATGCGATCATATTCCACCACAAAGTCAGCGATTCAGGAGGAAACTTATAAATATGAGAAAACCCCCTTGTGAGATTCGAACCCAGGATTTTGTAGTCCCCAAGTTTTATTTCACCACGAAGATACCGTTGGGTTACGGCACCTTTCGGCATAAACGAAGTGATTTGTAAAAGTGTATTGTTTAGGTGCACAAGTCGAAAAGATATGAAAAGATATAAAAGTACGAACATACGGACTCCCTAATATGACGAGGACAAGAAAATAATAAAAGTATATTATATTTGCAAAGTCAACTAATTTATATCATTAATTTCAATTTCAACAATGTTTATTCTTAAACTTGTGGTCCAAATTTCCTGTAAATAGGCGAAAATAAAGATATTTTGCCATCTAAACGAATTGCACGAAGACGGTCGAAACATGTCGATATTCGTTCATTTAACTTTATTTATTTGAACACAAACATATAATCGGATGGATTTTTTTTTGTTTATGTTTGTTTACTAAGTAAAATACCATATATTCGTGTTCATTTATATTTGTTTGTAAAAAACTAAATGACCAGTTATGTATGTAAACTAACACAAATGAACGTATAAATGACAAACATAAACGAATGTAAACGAACAAACATAAATGAACATGTTTGAACAAATACGTAAAACGAACAAGTCTATTACATTTCGTATCCAATAATCGAAGGAAGAATGCTAGAGGAAGAAGCCGTGAAATCATAAACGTGAATATGTGAAGAGGCTAAGAACAACGCATAAACAAATAAAACAAACTAGCTAGGGTTTATACTTACTAGTTTAAACTTAAAAGGTTTAGACTGAAAACTGATTAATATAAAACTATATATGAGAAGAAAAAGTATTGTAAGAAATCAAAAGAACAAATTTAAATTAATAGGAATCCTCAATATAAGGGGGAATGGGGCGTCACCCGAATTGTCCACGGGTACCAATTACCAGCACGGTATCACCGCCGCCACACACGCTGGTAGTGGTCCCGTGGACCGTTTTGCTGGTTCTATCTAACGGGCTGGTACCGTTGTTTTTTTTTTATTTTTGACTTTTATATATACCTTTTTTGTGTATTTAACTGTTTGTTTTTTAATTATTTTTACCGTTTGTTTTATGAATATCTTTACCTTATTTTAACCATTTGTTTAAAATTTACTTAAATAAATAAGAACATTAAAGATAAATAAACATAAAAAACTAAAATTCATAACTATTAAACAGAAAAAAACTAAAAATAAAATACATTAAAAGAAATAAAAAAACATAGGGTTGGCGCAACAGTTGCCATGCTTCGACATGGTCAAAGCTGTTGTCATATCGAGCCGCATAGTCCACATGCGTGAGCTCGATAGCCAACTCCGGGTCAATGCCCGGCTCCTCCCTCAACGTGTTCTGGTACATGTTGGTCCACCGATCACACTTATTGGTGAGATCGGTCCACTTCCGTTGCAGGCTGACGGTTGTCCGGTCATTGATGCCAACGTGGCGGTTGAAATCGGCCAGTACACGTTCCCGAAAACCCTTCGGGTGGGAGCCCGAGCCAGAGGCCCTCAAGCGTTGACGTTGTTGAAGAACCGGGTCGTCCGAGGCGTCTTTGTAGCAGATCACCATGGCAATCTCTTCTTCGGGGTCCAACGAGTCATCTTCGTGTGTGTTTGTTTGTATCTACGGTGGTAAAAGTGTGTTTTAACCCCACGGTTTGCTATGTTTATATATAAAAAAATTCGAACGGTTTGGTGGAACGGTATCAATGCCATTCAATTTGATTGAACGGTTTCCATATTGAATTCTGACCGTGAGGTTGTGGGACGGTTGAAATAGTTTTGGTAATTAATTTTAATCTTTTAAACTGTGTGAAATAATAATAATAATAATAGGTTTAATGAAATTATAAAAAAAATAAAAGAATCAGTGGAGTGTTGCCTACTAAAAGGTGTTTCAGTAAAGTAAATCAGTGAAGTGATGTGGCAATGCAGGATTGGTTAAAATCAGTGAAGGAAAAAATAATTCTAGTAGCGCCCCTGATGCCCTAATAATTGTATTTAATGTTAAATAAATGATTAATTTTTTTAACCCTCTTAAACTAGTTAAATTAATGAAACTCATAATTCAATTTCAACATATATATTCTTTCATATCAATCTTAACGATAATTTCGATATGTGTAGGACAAATATAGGTTCAATTTCTATATGTGTAGGATAAACGTGTGATAATTTCGATATATGTAAGATGCATTTTGATATGTGTAGGACAAAATTTGATAATGTGTAAAACACAGTGTTAATGACTAATTAATTAAAAAGATAATAGTTAATGTAATAAAAGTTAACGTATTTAATGTTTCATTTCTTATTTTTGTTCTCATAATAAGTTTCTTATTATTTGATCATCTCCCTATATATATAAGTTAGGAGTTGGCTACAAAGTTCAAAACTTTTAAAATGTGTAAAAACGAATGAGGGCTTTTATATTCGACTAGAATATGGACTCTTAACGTTCGAATATGACGTTTTAGTATTATTCACTTTGTTATCTCTGTTTTTTTTTGTGTGATAATGCTTCAATCATTGAATATCTAACAGTATGGTGTTTTATGTTGATTATTTTTTGTGTTTATATTTATAGTTGTATGGTGGTGTGTTTGTAGTTTTATGGACTGTTAGGGTTCGAGGATGGTGTTTTAAATAATTATTAGGAGTATCAATTGTATCGGGTTGATTGGTTGGCGGGTTCATAGGTACGGGTTGGCGGGTTGAAATGTGCAACCCGAACCTGACCCATATTATTATTCGTATCAAATATTTCAACCCTAACCCAACCCACATAAATTCGGGTCAACCCAAACACGACCTGTTTAACCCGTTTTTTTAAATGAGTCATACACATTGACGAGTTATAAGCTGGTTGCTGGTTGTAAGTGGGTTATCGATAACGTGTTTAATGGTGAGTATTACTGTGACAAGTAAATAATATTGTGTCAAAACAAACACTGTCATAACTATGTAAAATGAAAATGAAAAAAAAAAAAAACAAATAAAAAACATTATAATTTCTTTTCTAAATACTTAAACAGGTTGACGTGTCAACCCATTTTTATACGTATCAACCCAAACCAACATGTTTTTAATACGACTCTATAAGAAGCTGACCCATATTTTTAAACGGATCGTGTTAGTTGACCCAAACTTATTTTTTTCGCGTCGGGTTCGGTTGGATTTCAGGTCGTGTCAAAAGTTGCTGCCCCTAGTAATTATCACTCTATTATATATGGGTTCGGTGTTTTTATGATGGTGTTTTACCATACTCCTATGACTTTTTACAGTGTTGAGGAGTTTTGAAGTTTGTAGCTAAACCCTATCATATATATATATATATATATGTGTGTGTGTGTGTGTGTGTATCTGAAATTTTGTATTAATATTCAAAGAAATTTAAAGAGACGAACGTAAATTAACGAATTCTCCCAAACTTAAATGAATGAACGAAACAAGTGCCCATACTTGTTCGTTTAATTAAACTAGTGGAAGTGCTCGCGCGTTGCTGCCGGTGCGTTCGTTTATTGCCTCATAGTTGTTAGGGTTTGTGGTGTGTGTGTGCGCGCGTGTCTGTGACATATATGGATAATTTGTTATGGTGACATGATGTACCTCGCTTTTAAGACCATCTTCAATGTAAGGGTTACAAATGTATGAAGAAAGACGCTCATGCTTATGGAATCAGTTTCTTATGGTTAAAAAAAAGTAAATAGTCTCACATGCCTATAACAGACTCCTTGTTTTCTTTTCACTTAATCAAATAATCACGTGATTAAATTTCATGGAGATAACGTGAGAGGGATACAACACTCAATTCATACCATACACTCATGACCTATGTATAGTCTCATAAAAGAACTCAGAATTTAATTCTTCCTTGGATGCAAGTGACTTCAAAACAAGAGTGCCAGAGAAACCTTCTAAGATGAGAACTCGTTATTTTCAACATAAAAATTTAGATGAAACTAATGAAGTCAACATTACAGTTCATCAAAAAATAAAAGATTTAATGTTTTTAAGTTTATTTTCAATATGAATCAGGAGGGTAGAAATGGAAGAAAACTAGAGAGAGAAGAAAAATTACACTATAAATCCACCTACCATCTTAAAATGTAAATGAAATTAATCTTGTGCCCATCTAGTATGGTTAATAAAGTAAGTAGGAAGTCCACATTATGTGGCGACGACGACAATTTGCAACATTATACTTGTTCCTTTCAGTTTATCGATTCTCTTGTATATGTTAATTTTTATTTGTATAACATTTTACAAAAGTTTATTTTTTGTTTTATTTTTCTTAATGTTTTTGAGATAGTAGCATAGTGTGGTATACCTATGTCAAACATTTTCTATATAACAATGTCAAAGTATATAATCTCTTTCTGGATAAACACCTTTTTTTGTCATTTAATCTATTAGTTTTTGAATAACAAATTAAATAATATGGATATAATTCCTTATTTGAGTTTCCTAATAATGGGTCTAAATAATTTCTTCCATCTGTCATGAATACAACAAACTATTAATATGCTTATATAAAATTCCTTTAGTCATAACCTGTGATTTTGAGTGAGTCAAACTTCAACTGTATATGGAACTAACTTTTATGTACTCCTAGATAGAGGGAAACAAATAATCATGAATGTTGCAGGTTCGAAATACAAAGCTAACTTCAAACCATTAATGGGCTTCCAGTCTCCCAGGTGTCATAGCTAGTGACAATCCCCTTCTATTGCACCTAAATGTTGCAGATATTATTTAAAAGAAAAATAAAACTAAAGGTGAAAATGGAGAGAAAGATGTAAAGGAATACCAACACTTGCATCACTTGTGATAATGAGTCAAATATTGGGAATTCAGTTATTAAACGGCTTGCATCAATAATGAGTCGAATCAATTTCTGCCTTGCATCTTACCTTTCTAGACATAACGGCCTCAAAGCGCATTACAGTTTTTAAACCAAGGGTCATGTTAAATACAAGTCAAAACAGTTTTAAGCACTCAACATGTTAAATACAAGTTAAAACATAAACCAAACAACTATATGGACGGCAAACAATGGCATATTTGTTTAATAAATTAATAAACAAAAGCATATGGGAAATAATGGCTTATCGGAAATGGTGGTTTGAATGGAATGGTGATGCTTTGACAACCGTGGTTGAAACAATACACCAATATTTAATCGGAAAATTATATAATAAATCATCGTAAAGCTACTAAGAAAAAAGTGCACATGCGGCAACTCCACACATCGTGTTTAAAATTTTAAATTTATTTCAATGTGTGCTTTAAAACATGTTCATGTTAAAGAGGAACACAAAACCTCACAAAAAAAAAGATGTTGCAGTTAAAAAATATGAAGCAAGACCATGATGTTACAGTGATGCACCAAAAATCATTTTCTTGGAAATAACAATTGTCATGTAATATATAAAATATACATAGCTAGTGGAGTTTTCCTAATCCCAGCCATCTATAGAATATACATAGGTTGAGTTATTTTCATAAAAAACACCTTTAAGAGGAATTTTTATGTTCCACAATTTTCTTCAAAAGTTATTAGCATGCGACTTAACTATAACATAGTTGCTGACAAAACATACTAGGCAAATGACAATATAACCTGTGAAACTCATGATGCAAAAACTTTGTTATGATGAAATGCACATCCAAAATAAATAAATAAACAAACAAATAAATGTAAAAACAATCATCAAAGCACCAATTAAGGAGGCTTGCCTGTCAAATTGTCAATGACCCTGAATCTATCATGCCTTTAAAGGTAGATAGCGCAACCTTATCCACACAAAAAAAAGACTAACAAAATCTCAAGCATACAAGCAAAATTTGCTCACCTAGTGACCATGACCCATTTAAGGTGCACCACTTTGTTGCGGCCTACTAATTGTGCATCCAACACTACATCTCTGGTTGAGAACCATACCCTGCAGGCGGCATCCCCTTTGGACATCCACCAAGTCCAAATTCATAAATTAATCAAGTATATTTAAAACACAAAAGGAAGAAAAATATAAAAGAAACAAATTGATAAAGATATCAAAGTACTTACATAACAAATGTATTTATTTCTCGATTAACTTACCAACCATCTTCAAGATGTAATCCCAGTTGATATGGACAAGATGGAGTAATGTGGTTTCACTATATTTCCTTAGGTCCCCTGCAACAACCAATTTTTATACTTTGAAAAATATAATCCGGGTTAACTAAACCAGTTTTAAAACAAAAACAAAAAAGACGTGATAACTTTTTATACCTTTAAAGGCCCAATAATTCAGCATATATGTTATTACATTTACTGATGTTGGAGGAGAAGAATACACCTGCCAGGGGAGACGGTTACCATTGAATAATAATTTGTTATTTCAACTTTTATAAAATTGATAAAGAAAAAGGCTTGTAAGAGAAATAGAGAAAGAAACAAACTTAAACCCCCAAAATGGCTTATCAAAGGCTTTATACGAAATATCCTGCCAAATAATTAAACCACACATATCACCACAAGATCAACAGAGAAACCTTATAACCACAAAGAAACAATTTCCTTTCAATTGAGTAATTAAAAACCTTCAATTGAGTAGTTGAGGAGTCTGAGAATTGAAAGAAGGATGTCTTAGAGAATTGATTAGGGACCTTTGATTTGAATTGTAGGTTTCAAGATAGTAGAAATGAAGGGTAGTATGGTAAAAGTGTTTTGATATTGTAAAGGAGGAGGTGAGTGTAATGTCTATATTACTCTCATAATTGTCTTAATTGTCACAACTATTCTCATAATACCTTTAAATTTCTTGCTTAAATATGTTGTACATGTTGATTGTTAAGTTGTACAAAAATGCAAATTATCATATTGTACATCACTCCTCCTTAATAAGATATTATAGATGAAAAAAATCACGTTCCTTAATTAATTTATTTAATAAGCAAACTTCCACCAAACGTTTACAAACGATTCACTAAATATTCAGTTCATTTACCGTCCTAATCTCTAAATATCAAGAGGGAAGGAGTTGAAGCGTTTTTTTTTCCTTTTCTTTTGATAAAAGATCGAGGATACGTATTAGAAAATACAAAAGGATGGTTCTCCTACAAAAGCACGAAATGATAACGAGTAGAAAAATTTAAAGATAGGTCATATCAATGTAAATAAATAATTAGATTGTTAATAGGTCAAACTTGTAAAATTGATACATTTGCTTATAAAATATGAATCAAATGAGTTGAATTTGGTTATGACGTATTATGATACTTGTAATATTTTAAATGCTATTTAACAACATTAGATTACTACATTCATTATACATGTTTTATAATTTAGTAATATTATTTTTGATACATTAATTATCTAAACAATTCCAAAATTTTACAAAACGAACAAGGGTCAAGTTGGTTATAGTTCTAATTGTGCTAGGGTTACCTAGAGGTATACAGCTTGGTTCGATATGCCAGAATACTCAATTTTGATCATGTACATACAATTTTGATCGACACATACATACAATTATATTTGGATTTTTATAACCCTAGTTTGACAAGACATGTAGTTTAATCAAGCGACATAACTTTTAGACTTTTAACACTCCTAGACTATACATATTTACATATTTACATACTTGACTCTAAAACATATTAGCAGTACTAGTTACTACTATTGACAACTAGGACCTCATACTTATTTAGTTCATGACTTCAATAAAACAAAAAACAAATGCATTTACCCCTTATCTATGTGGCCTTAGCAAGAAATTAAGGGTTCTGAGTTTCATACATCCCGTGATGTCACATTCTGGGGTGTGATCAGGGGCGATTCTTTTAAGGGGCGGGGAGGGGCGGCCGACCCTCCCGAATTTTTGCTCAGGAGTTCCGATTATATAGTATTCGTATAGACATTTTTTGGTATATAATGTTTCGACCCACCAAAATTAGTGACTTTCGTCCCTCCGGTGACTTCCGACCCCCCGAAGTTTCGGGTCAAGATTCGCCACTGGGTGTGACATCACATTATGGGGTATGTGGCAGCCTTCTATTGGTGTGTGATATGGGCCAGTGTGTATGAATTCTAATTCTATGGTGTATGATTCCAAAATGCCGAAATTAATTGTTTAGAAGAAAAAACTAGCTAGCATTTAGCTGGACCTGAACTTATAAGCTATCATGTAGTGTCTTACCTTCATATGTTCCTGATATAATATGTTATATATATATTCGGTTTGACTAATTAACATGTTGTATGTGGCAAGTATATTTTGGAAGATCCCATAAGCCAAAATGCTGACATCTTCATTGTATGCGGCAAAAGGATTCCTTAAAATTAATAAGTATCCACAAGTGTACAACCTTTTGGCAATATCCATTAGCTACACTAAATTATTTGACCCTTTACATTTGTCAACCATATTTTTTACAAGTCTAATTAAACCCTTCTTCAACATCATATCATATCTACTTGCATTATAATTACATTCTAAACATTGCCTATATAAACACATATTGGTGACCACTAAAAGATATCACCAACACAACAAAAACATTTAACCAAAGACTAGTTGGTGTGACAATGCCTGAGATTGAAGGGTCTCCTGGAACCTCCATGCATGGAGTCACTGGCCGCGAACCGGTACTAGCCTTCTCGGTCGCCTCTCCGATGGTCCACACTGACCACACCGCGAAATTCGACCTACCGGTGGACTCGGAACACAAGGCAACTGTTTTCAAACTCTTCTCATTTGCAAAACCTCACATGAGAACTTTCCATCTCTCATGGATATCTTTCTTCACAACCTTTATATCCACCTTCGCAGCCGCGCCCCTCGTCCCCATCATCCGCGACAACCTTGATCTTACAAAATCGGACATAGGGAACGCGGGTGTCGCGTCTGTTTCGGGTAGTATTTTCTCCAGGCTAGTCATGGGCGCGGTTTGTGACTTATTGGGGCCACGCTACGGGTGCGCCTTCCTCATTATGTTGTCCGCACCAACTGTCTTTTGCATGTCGTTTGTTAACGACGCTAGCGGCTACATAGCCGTAAGGTTCATGATCGGGTTCTCTTTAGCTACATTTGTGTCATGCCAATATTGGATGAGTACAATGTTTAACAGCAAGATTATCGGGCTAGTGAACGGGACCGCGGCCGGATGGGGGAACATGGGAGGCGGGGCCACGCAACTTCTCATGCCCGTGTTGTTCGAGATCATCAAGAAGGCGGGCGCGACACCGTTTACGGCGTGGAGGATCGCGTTTTTCGTACCGGGATGGTTTAATGTGATTATGGGCATACTAGTGTTAACTCTTGGTCAAGATCTGCCCGATGGTAACCTGGGTGCTCTTCAAAAGAAGGGTGATGTTGCTAAAGATAAATTCGGCAAGGTATATATACACTATAACATGCTTTTATATACCTAATTAGTGTTCCTAATTTATCAGTTCTAATTTGTTTTGAAATTTTCAGGTTTTATGGTATGCTGTGACTAACTATAGGACGTGGATTTTTGTACTTCTGTATGGTTACTCGATGGGTGTCGAGTTAACAATCGATAATGTCATCGCTGAATACTTCTACGATAGGTATATATTGACTTTGTTTTTTTATGCTTTAATAGCTTTCTTTTCTTTTAATTCATTACAAGAATATTCTTGTTTAGTTACATAAAGTGTAGCTAAAGTTTAAAGCGATTAACTACGTCCGGCCAGTTATTGATTTTACAAGTAAAATAATAAAACTATTGATTTTACAAGTAAAATAATAAAACTATTGATTTTATAAGTAAAATTATAAAATTAGACAAAACTATAAAAATAGAAATGTTTACCATAAATTTAACGAAATAAACGAGTTTTAGTATTTTCACCCTTTGTTGAAATGAAAATGGATGATTTATTAAAAAAAAAAAAAAAAAAAAAGACAACTAAATTTTAGCTCGTGCTTTAAATGTTTTTTATTGGCATTTTTTTCACAATATTAACAAGAGACTTGTTGTATATATAAGTTACTTTTGTCATAATAACATATAACTTGTATGTATAAACCTTCAATTTATTTTTTGTAACGAGTGGGACACAACATATAAACTTGATGTCATCTAAAGTGACAGCTATTAACAAAATCCAAACATCAAAATTGCAATAAAAACATATGAACACGTTGACCTAAAACTAAACACTAACATTTGCTTTGTATTGTTTGTAACTATAGATTTGACCTAAAACTTCACTTAGCCGGAATCATTGCGGCCTGCTTCGGGATGGCAAACCTTCTAGCTCGCCCCTTTGGCGGTTTCACATCCGACTACATGGCTAAACGATTTGGAATGCGAGGCAGACTCTGGAACCTATGGCTCCTTCAAACCGCGGGTGGTGTGTGTTGCGTTTGCCTAGGTCTAGTCGGTTCGTTGCCACTAGCCATCACATTTATGATGCTCTTTTCCATTGGCGCACAAGCCGCATGCGGAGCAACATTTGGCATCATTCCCTTCATTTCGCGCCGATCACTTGGTATCATATCAGGCATGACCGGGGCGGGTGGCAACTTTGGGTCCGGGCTAACCCAATTGATATTCTTTGCTAATGCCTCTTTCTCAACCGAACACGGGTTGACATACATGGGTATCATGATCATATGTGCAACAATTCCTGTGAGCTTTGTTCACTTCCCACAATGGGGCAGCATGTTTTTCCCTCCTAGTCAAGACATAGTAAAAGGTAGTGAAGAGCATTACTATGTTTCCGAGTGGACTGAGGAGGAGAAGCAGAAAGGGATGCACCAAGCGAGTCTCAAGTTCGCCGAAAACAGCCGATCAGAGCGTGGGGGGAAGGTGGCGTCGGCTCCAACGCCACCGGAGAACACTCCCAACCGTGTTTGATTTTCAATATTTTTCATAAAGAATGTAACGGTATAAGTGTAGTTTATATAATTTTAATTACATGTTTGAATAATAAAATCCTTAAATTCATAATGTACCTTAATATCAATATATATTGATTAATTAATGATATAAAGTTGAAATGGCATAGTGCTATTCAAGTGAGTATCACCATGATCAAATACTAGCGATAGCTCAAATCAATCCAATATATATCTATAAGCATGTAAACAAATTTGAGACGTACACACCTCATTAATTTGTTAACTACACAAAATTAATATGCATAATAGTTGTTATCGTGTTCTAAATAATGGCATGTAGGTTTCGAATTTCTAATATTCTTAGATAGCTTTATGCATGAATCATATATATTTTTTCATGTTATATTCAAGTCTTTCGACTAAACGAAAACTATAATCGTATGCAAAGAACGAGAATGGACATCTATGAAAAACAAGTTCGAAATTATTGTGTTAAACATACTAAAGGAATCCCTTTTAATTAGGGGTTGAACCATCACAAGTATTTAGATAAAACGTCACAACTTTTCATTAAAGCGTATGTTAATTAGCAATCATAACAGATGGTACGTACACTTGGTAGAAATTTCATTAGAGAGTTAGTGTTGCTCTCAATTAGTATTAAGCATGGTTACTACTACTCGTTAAGTTTCTATTCTTTAGTAGTAACTTACTACTTAAGATCCAGGTAACACTACTTAGGTAGGACGAGGCACCATCAGCTTGGGTTTTGAGGCTTAAGTAGCCTCACGGCTAGTGGCGAAGCTTGGTTTTGGAATCGGCGGGGGCCGGACTCAAATTTTTTTGGTCGGTAGTGGAAAATCGGGGGGGGGGGGGGGGGGGGGGGGGTGGACTCAACCCGGACGCAATTTACCTACGAAAATCGTAAATTTCCACTACTACGCCAAAAAACAGGGGCCAGGGCCACCCCTGGCCCCAAGTAACCTTCGCCCCTACTCACGGCTACATGTTATAAAACATGAATCAAGTGCATAGAACTGAAAATAAGAACTTTATTACTGAAATAGAAAAGATACAAAAAAAACCCTAGATCTAGAAGACGACTTATAGATCTGTACACAAACAATACTCTCTACAATCAAACTCTCACAACAAAGATCAACACAGATTAAAGCCTAACAGATTCAAGACGAATCTACGTATAAACCCTAATTGCTAATCTAGAGAGAACGAAAGAACAACAAGAAAGCACAAAAATAAACTGAAGATCTAAGAGTGGTACAATGAAAATAAAAGAAGGTATTTATAGACTTGAAAGTGTGTTTCTTCTCAATAGATCAACGACCATTAATCATCCCATCCAACGGTTAAAAATATATCTGAATAGGTCACACGAATTGCCACCTCATCACTTTAGCTACTAGGCCATAAGAGCTGGACTCAACGAACTAGGCTTATACTCAATGAACTGGACTCCTTGAAAGACTCCACTTCTAGACAACCTTATAACTTGTCATCTTAGCCCTACAAAAAAATCCTTATGCAAAATATCAAAGCCAAAGTTCATACCATAATCCATTAATGTATTAAATTGAATCAATTGTGTATAACAACTTTTAACACACCCCTCCCCTCAATGTAATACACCAAATGGGTCAAAACAAATTCAATTTCTCACATAACTCATGTTTTCCTGACAATAACCCTTTGTCATAATGTCAGCCACTTGATGTTTAGTGTCCAGTTTAACAGATTAATAACTCCCTTGGACACTTGATCTCTCAAAAAGAAAAGATCCAATTCAAAATGTCTTGTTCTTTCAAAGAACACTGGATTTGTTGCAATAGACAAAGCAGAAGTACTATCACAAAACAACTCTATTGGTAAAACAACTTTTTGTTTTAATTCTTCACAAACATGAATTAACCATATAAATTCACAAGTTGTTGCACATATAGATCTAAACTCGGCCTCAGCTGAAGATCTAGAAACATTTGTTTGTTTCTTACTTTTCCAAGAAATCAAATTTTTTCTTAGAAATATGCAGAAACCAGTGATAGACTTTTTGGTTTCTAGGCATTTTGCCCAATCAAAATCAGAGTATGCTCTGATTAACAAATTCCCAGTTATTTCAAATAAGAGACCCTTTCCTAGTGTCTTTTTTAAGTACCTAAGGAGTCTTGATGCAAGTTTCAAATGTTCCTATGTTGGTTTATGTATATATTGACTAAGAAGGTGAACAACATATGATATGTCAGGTCTAGTGTGAGCTAAATATATCAGTTTTCCTACTAGTTTCTGATATCCAGTAGTATTAGACAACACTTTGTCATTGTTTTTACAAAAATGTCTAACTACATGGTGTTGTTCTATTGGATTATTTACTGGTTTACAAGCAGTCATTTCATATTCACTCAAAAGTTCCAAACAATACTTTCTTTGTGAAAGACAAACACCATTGTTAGTTTTTATGACCCCAATTCCCAAAAAATATTTTAGCTCACCTAAATCTTTAATTAAGAATTTGGATTTTAAACATTCTTTATTTCTAACTATTTCATTCATATCATTTCCTGTCACAACAATATCATCCACATATACCAACATAAACACAATTTTTTAACTTTTGAAACTATAGAACAAAGAATAATCACATTTACTTTGTGAAAAACCTAACTCAATTAGAACCCAACTAGTTTTTCATTCCATATTCTAGGGGCTTCTTTCAAGCCATATAATGACTTTTTTAACTTACAAACCATTGTTTCATCTTTAGAAAATAGCCATCAGGCAATGCCATATACACTTCTTCGTGTAAATCCCCATAAAGAAATGCATTATTCACATCAAGTTGATACAATTCCCAGTTAGACTCAACTGCTAAAGCTAGTATAGTTCTAACAGTTACAAGTTTAACTATAAAGGAAAAAAGTTTCTTCAAAGTCAATGCCCTCCTTTTGACTATAAACTTTTGCAGCCAACCTAGCCTTATATCTTTCTATTTCTCCTGATGACTTATATTTGATTTTGTAAACCCATTTACACCCAACCAGACTTGTACCTACAGCTAACTCAACTAGTTCCCATGTATCATTTCTGTTAAGTGCTTCAATATCCTCATTCATAGCTGTTATCCAGTTACTATCCTGAACAACTTCATTGAATCTTTGTGGTTCATATCCTTTATTTAAAGAAGTGACAAAACATGTGTTTCATCAAAGTCATTTAACACAGACTTTTCTTTAAAAGGAAAAACTGTTTCAAAAAACTTTAGATTCTTTGAAAAATAAGTTTCTTTATCATTTAAACTAAAAACTTTATAACCCTTTTTTCTAGTAGAATATCCCAAAAAAACACATTTATCTGATTTGCTACTTAGCTTATCAGAATTGTTCAAAATGGTACAAAAACATAAACACCCAAATAGTTTTAAATGGTCTAAGAAAGGTTCAAAACCATATACTACCTCATAAGGGGTCTTGCCATCCAGAACTGAAGAAGGAATCCTATTAATTAGATAAGCAGCAGTCAATACACAATCTGACCAAAACCTAACTGGTATATTTTTTGAAAAAGAAGAGACCTAGCAACATTTAGCAGATGTCTATGCTTCCTCGCTACTATGCCATTTTGTTGAGGTGTATAGGTGCATGAAGTTTGATATACAATTGTAACAACCCAAAATTTCGTTTCGCCTAATCACGCCATTAGGCGTGATTAGGAAAACAACAAGACCGATTTAACAGTTAAGTGAATGTTTTTAATCAACGGATAAAAACATAAACCCATTACAAGAAACTAATCTAGTTAATGTAATAATCTAAAAACTAACTTGAACTAGACTTTAGGGACCATGGTTGCCAATTAATGTGATAAACTTGGTTTTATTAATGAAAAATTAATAAAACAAAAACACACTCTTGTGTGTTATATGAAATCATTAGGAGCTTCAAAGCTCCAAACACACACTTGACCTAAAAGTTCAATAACAAGCTCAATCCACGCCAAAAATCAAAGGGATTCCTCATGCATTGCATAGAAACGAATCATCTAAATCCAAATCATACAAAGGCAGGGGCGGATCCAATGCTTTGCAAGGGTGGGCATGTGCCCACCGTAGGTCCAACCCAAACCACTATTATGCTAGCCAATGAATGTGTAACAAACACCCTTCTCAAAGTTTCATGTGTGTGAAAGTTGAAGCAAAGAGAACAGAGTAATAGCAGGAGAGATTTTTCCGGCAGAAAAGTTAAGTTTTTTTTCTTTCGGCCAAAAGCTACTTATCTTGTTTCTTGGAGAAGATGGATAAAGGACAAAAGGAAGTAAATAAAGTGTTAGGTGTTAAAAGGATAACACACAAAGTAGAAGGTAAGCCTAGTCTATCACTCTATCCCACTTTCTATGCTAGTAAAGAGTGAGTATCAATTTATATTTTTTTTATATATTACATTTTGGTAAAAAAAATTATTCTTGTTTGATTAGTTTTATTATTATAACAAGATTCAATTCTTCCTAACGAGAAGATTTAATGCCTAATTTTTTTAATATTTAGTAGTGTTTTGTTTCATTTCCGTTTGGTTCAATGTGAATGTACAATTTTTGGATTTTTGAAACTGTTTTATGTATAAAAACATGTTTTTATAAGTATCAAAATCCATCTATTTGGTTGGTTCCATCCTAATCTAAAACCCCAATCAAATATATAATTTTGGTCCTCCAATTTAAATATTGTCCCTTTGTTTTTCTCCGTTCCATTTTTAGCTGACCCGTAATGTGCCCCTCGTACAAAAAAAATTTGAATCCGCCACTGTACAAAGGTACCTTTTATTTGGTTAAAATTGATGTTTAGATTCATTTTTGTATATGGTGAAAAACTAGGGTTTTGATAAAAAGTGAAATTGATGGTTAAAAGAGGTTGCTCTAGCCTTAGGGAACCTCAAACATACGTAATTTGGTTATGAATCACATTCTACGTGTGTATTTGATTATGATGATATGATTATGTTAATGTGTAAAATTTAGGCTTTTAACCTCTAGGTTGAAACCATATATGTTTAGTGATCTCGTTGACTCTTAGGAGTTGTTATAATGAGAATTTTAGGCTAAAGAGTCTAAACAACATGATATGATGATGATTAGATAAATGGGTATGCTTTGGCTAAACTTAAAGTCATGAAAATCAATTGAATTGGTGGGTGCATGATTTATCACATAATTAACATATAAGACATGCATAAACAAGACCCATAATATGTTAGAATTATACTTAGAATGATAATTTTAGGTACTTACTTCGTTCCTATTTGTGTTTATCAGGAAACTGGAACTCCAAGCTGGAAATAAGAGATTTTTAGGCAAAAACAGGCAAAATCTAGAGATTCCTGAGGATACGGGACTTGTAGCATGTTCCATGTATGTTTGAAGGCCCTTCCGGGACTTAAACGGTGATTAAAACGACCCG
The DNA here is from genome assembly GCA_030844895.1 of Ambrosia x helenae. Lineage (NCBI taxonomy): Eukaryota > Viridiplantae > Streptophyta > Magnoliopsida > Asterales > Asteraceae > Ambrosia > Ambrosia x helenae. The sequence continues at coordinate 58,230 of JAUTDX010002207.1, forward strand.
AGACAGATTCGGCACGCCCACGCACACTTGCATGGAGGCCCTGCACACTAGAAGACAAAGCATCAAGCTTGGAGAACAAGAAATCTAAAGAAAGATCCTATGCACGCCCGTGCCACTATACTTGGCATGCCCGTGCTCAGACAAAAAGGACAGACAAGACAGAACTGCAGGCAACAAAACGTACGAGATGCTGGAGCACGCCCCTGCCACTCTTGGCACGCCCGTGCTTGCCCTGGAAAGTCTATAAATAGCAAGCTAACCCCCACCATTTGAGCATCCCATTTCATTCTTTCTTGTGCCTTCTTTGGTCGACTTCCAAGAGTCTTCTAGAGATTTTGGGGTCTTGTGGGAGGCCTTAGGGCCCTCCTAACACACCCAACAAGGTTAGGCCTCGTCCTACCTTGATCATCAAGGCCAAGCATGGGATGGTAGAGTAGTTCATAGGCAATAAACATCGAGGGCCATGAGGTTGTTAGATGCTAACATTAGAAGATGGAGAGCTTGTCTATGAGCAGCCATATTCTTGTGTTGGTCATTCGATATGGTTTTATCTTTCTATTATGCAATAAACTTTAGCCTACCCATTTGTCCACGAGAGATTCTTGAGCCTTTTAACAAGCACCACACTTATATATACATATCATATATTGCTCGTTTCATTTCTTGAGAGATTTCCGACCTTAATCCGACTCGGTTAGAACTTGTGTGTTTATACACATTCTTGTTTTAAAACCGGTAACTAAATAAAAATGATAGAGGCAATTAGGTTTCTCCCCAAAAATAAATCCTTCCCTTAGAAAACCACTTTGAGCCTTAGCCTTTCATTTCTCCACCCAATAAAAATGAGTCTCGATCATGCGTCACCAAAGCAGCTTCAAGACGATGTCATCACTGAGGGTTTGAAACCGCAAGTTTGAAGAAAAGCGACACCGTTGACAAAGGAGGGAACAACATAAGACGGGGTCAAGAGGGAGATCTTCTAAAAAAAGAAAGAAAAAAGTAATAATATGTAAGAGGGAGTCAAAATAAATAGAGAGCCCGAAATAAAGAGAGAAACCCAAAAAGAGAGCCCAAGAGAAATAAAAGTTCTTCAATGTTAAAAATTGGTCTTTGACCAGTGAGACTCTAAAGAACTGGAATTCTGCTCTCTCCCTCTCTCTCCCCTACTCTTTGCTCTCTCTCTTGCTTCCCCCTCGCTTTCTCAAGATGCATTCGCTGGACGAACACTTGCTCCGATGTCTCCACTTTGCTCAGCCACGTCTGCCTCCAGAACTGATACAAATTATTTTCAAGAAGACAACAGACGAAAGAAAACTATGGCGGAAGATGGAACAAAATCCACCCTTTTGTAGACAGTCAAAAGTGCTGCAAAAAGACGATCAAAACGGTATGACAGATGCACCAAGTGTCGAAACTGGTCGCATGAAGGCAAGTGCAGCAAGAATTCAACTCACTCGCAGTTCGAATATACGATGTTGATCCAAGAAGGCGCCATTCGATACAAAGCCGAGCGCAAAGTCAGAAAAGGAAGCAACATCGATTACACTGTGAGGTGCGAAATAACAATGATGAAAGAATGAGGAATCAACACCAGACTTCTCTAAAAAATTGCCGCTGAAAACGTTGCGCGCCGCTACCGCCCTCCTCCACGTCTTGCAGCTTCTTCATCTTCTCAGCCGTGACGATCTCTCGTGATTCGGTGACTCATTCCCTTTTGTAGATATAGTTATAAAAAAATGTTCTTGTTTACACCCCTACTTTACAACCCGAATAAAAGTCCTCTTGATTTATCCTAGTTAGTTGGTTTAAAGACGGGGACTTGATTTAAATACAAGCCTATGACTTGAGTCGACTTTGGTACGGACCTAAGTGTTCACCCCCAAAAAACTCACCTAAATGATAACACCCGAGTGATGAGTGAATATTGTGAGCAAATGTAGGTTTGGGCACAATCGAGGGGTTAAGTAGACGTGTCATGCAGTTTTATTTTTGTCATAAAATAAATGAATGGATTGAGGGTTTGTTATTTATAGTCTGCCTTAGATGTACTCGTGTTTGATTGCTTGAGGACAAGCAATAGTCTAAGTGTGGGGTATTGTGATGTATCACATAATTAACATATAAAACATGCATAATTAGGCCCATAATAGGATAGAATTAGACTTAAAATGTTAATTTTAGGTACTTAATTCGTTCCTATTTGTGTTTGTCAGGAAACTAGAGCTCCAAGCCGGAAACATGAGATTTTCAGGCAAAAACAGGCAAAATCTGGAGATCCCTGAGGATACGGGACTTGCAGCATGTTCCCTGTATGTTTGAAGGCCCTTCCAGGACTTAAACAGTGATAAAAACAGCCCGGGACAGACTCAGCATGCCCACGCACACTTGCGCGAAGGCCCTGCACACTAGAAAACAAAGCAGCAAACTTGGGGACAAGAAATCTAACACAAGATAACATGCACGCCCGTGCTCAGACAAGACAGAACTGTAGCCAACAGAACGTACGAAAAGCAGGAGAACGACCGTGCACACCTGTGGCACACCCGTGCTTGCCATGAAAACTCTATAAATAGCAAGCTACCCATTCCATTTGAGACATCCCATTCTATCTCATTCCTTCAAGTCTTATGCCCTCTAGGATCGACTTCCAGGAGTCTTGCAGAGCTCTTGGGATCTTGTGGGAGGCCTTAGGACCCTCCTAACACACCCTACAAGGTTAGGCCTCGTCCTACCTTGATCATCAAGACCAAGCATGGGAACGTAGAGTAGTTCATATGCAATAAACATTGAGGATCGTGAGGTTGATAGATAGATACATAGCATTAGGAGATGGAGAGCTTGTCTATAAGCATCCATATTCTTGTGTTGATCATTCGATATGGTTGTATCTTTCTATTATTCATGAACCCACTTCGATTTGTAGACTTTTATTATTATTAGTAGTAGTAGTAGTTTATTTTTAGTTATATGTTGTGTCATCTTCTTCTAATCCTTATTTGTTTATCTTGTGACAGGTTCAAATGATGATTAACTTAATAAACCTAAAATCAACCCTAACTTAATAAACTAACTAGAGGTTTAATCAGCTTCTAGTAGTCCCGAGCTAAAACCAAGGTGAGGAAACCGGTAGTGAGACAGATCATTCGGGCTTCTGATATACAAACCGGATTCTAAACAATGGCTTCTGAAGTGGACTAGATCTAAGTGACACATTTCTGGTACTTACCAGATGACTGAATGATCTTCTTGGTAAAGGGAGGATTCCTTACGGGTGCACCAGTGATCTTCGGATCGCACACCTTTAGGACTATGTTCCACCTTTATCAAGGATTTCATTCAGCTTGGGAGGTTATGGGTTGGGTTAATGAAGAAAAAGAAGAGAGAATTAAGGAGAGGAAAAAAAGGAAGTGGATAGCAAACATTTAATTAACTATCGTGTTCTCGAGTTCGAAGAAAATAAAAAAAAATGTAAGTATTTTATATTTAAGAAATCATTTCCTTCAAAATCTATCTAATTTGGAAAGATGAGAAATGAAAGAAATTAACCAAAATTAGATCCAAATACAATGGTTGGAATTTGGTCTAAAGTATAAAAATTAAGAGATTAGTGGTTGCAATTGAGGAGATATGAACATGGTCCTAATGCCACATGGTCCTTCCATTAGATCCAAATACAATAGTTGCAATTTGGTCTAAAGTATGAACCCTGCGCATCGGGTTTTAGAGCATCAAGTGTGAACAATTGACAATTGAACCACTAATCTCTTAATTTTATATCTTAAATAATCTTTTGTAGGGCCAAAATAATAAATAAACATTGACCTATTCTTTGCAAGGTGGCTGTATCCGGCCTGTTTCCACGAAAAAAGATCTGTATGTTGATTATCCATCCTTTTGAAATTTACCAACCATTTAATGGTCAACCTCTCTAGTTTAAATCTATACTTTGTACTTGTATGTTCTACCCCATGAGCAATAATGTTTGTTGTCACTGAGAATGGTAGGATATCAGAAGCTTCAACATCCTCCAGTGTACAATGGTCACAACCATGCCGTCACTTCGAATATCATGAAATTCTTTCTGCAACAGATAACTTTGACGAATCATTAGTAATTGGATCGGGGGGTTTTGGAAAAGTGTACAAAGGTATTGTTAATGGATCAAGCAGTAGTGTCTTTGCTGCCATAAAACGATTGGATTTGATGTCTTCTAATCAAGGGCCATCTGAGTTCTGGACTGAAGTTGAAATGCTTTCGGGTTTACGTCACTGTCATCTTGTGTCTTTGATTGGTTATTGTAATTATGCACAAGAGATGATACTAGTATACGAATATATGCCTAATGGAACGCTTGAAGATCATCTCCATAAACTCAATTCCACTCTTTCTTGGCTTCAGCGGCTCAAGATTTGCATAGGTGCGGCTCGTGGGTTAGACTACCTCCATACTGGTACAGGTATTGAGTTTGGAATTATACACCGAGACGTCAAGAGCTCCAATATTTTGTTGAATAAAAGTTGGGCTGCAAAAATATCCGATTTTGGTTTGTCTAAACTAGTCCGAAGGGATCAGCAATCTACGTATGTCAACACACGTGTTAAAGGCACTTTTGGGTATCTTGATCCGAATTATTTCGCTACTGGAAAACTGACAAGGAAGTCTGATGTTTATGCTTTCGGAGTGGTTTTATTGGAAGTGTTGTGTCGCAAGAGGGCAGTAGATAAAAGTCTTGATTGGGGTATAGCAACATGGGCTCAAGACTCGATCAAAGAAGGCCGTTTGAAGGATATAATTGATTCTGACATAAGGAATGAGATATCCCCAAAATGCTTGAAGGGGTTTGTTAGAATCACAGAAAGATGTTTGGATAACCATCCAAAACACCGTCCTACTATGGATGAGGTTGTCTTCACTCTAGAATCTATACTGAAACTACAAGAGAAAGCCAATAATTTGTTGCAAACTACAGGCAAAACAATATTTGGTAGAATGGCTCATATGTCAGGTATTCATATCTCATCATTTATATATACACTTTTATTCTTGAGTTCAAGCTTTTGTATTTGCATATATTGGAAAAAGAGTAGCATACATCTTGACTGAGCTGTGGAGTACATCTATATGTTATGGAAGGTTTAGACCATAAAAATAGATGTCCAACAATTTTTTGGAGGTACAGTCTTTTAGTTCTAAAATCAAGCCAAGATTTTAAATAAAGAAATACATATGCGGTTTGGTACCAACCCAAAACTTAATAATTTAATTGCGTAATTTGATTTTGCTACATTTATTCATGACGACATTGTTTTATTTATTTGTTAAATGGATATGAGACAAAATATACACTATTTTTGGAATCCTTTGCATAAATTAATAAATAGGTTATAAATACGTTACTTTTGATTCTAGAAAGCGCAATTGGTAGGCGTACCTAAAAAAAACAAAATTGGTGATGTCGCTAGTTCATTCAGCGACATCTCCTTCCTCTTTTTGCCAATCATTTGCAACCTGAAACGTGTAAGAGGAATGTTTGTGATGTCGCTAGTTCATTCAGCGACTTCATGTATGAAGTCGCTAGTTGCTTCTACATGAAGTCGCTGATTGAACCAAAGGCTTCATTTAATTTTTTAATTTAAGGCAAGTTTACTTACCAACTATTTTATAAAACCAGTCAAACTTCATTAATTGTAAAAATAATATCCATTACAAATGACAGTACATACAACATATATCCGAGTTGACAATCTATACAATCTACCGAGTTGACAAACTATACAAATGACAGTTACAAAACAATCTAGTTTGTCAACTCGGTAGATTGTGTAGATTGTCAACTCGGATATATGTTGTATGTACCGTCATTTGTAATGTATATTATTTTTACAATTAATGAAGTTTGACTGGTTTTATAAAATAGTTGGTAAACTTGCCTTAAATTAAAAAATTAAATCAAGTCTTTGGTTCAATAAGCGACTTCATGTAGAAGCCTTAGATTCAACTAGCGACTTCATTCAAGTAGCGACATCACAAACATTCCTCTTACACGTTTCAAGTTGCAAATGATTGTCAAGAAAGAGGAGGGAGATGTCGCTGAATGAACTAGCGACATCACCAATTTTGCCTTTTTCCTGAGACGCCTACCAATCACGCTTTCTAGAATCAAAAGTAACCTATTTATGCAAAGGATTCCTATTGTTGTTACTGTGAGAGAGAGGGGGGTGGGAGAGAGAGAAAACTAAACAGTTAACGATTAACACAAAAGACAATCAACATACAAAAACTTCAAAATTACATTATAAAGTCCTTATTACATTTAAGAAACCGTAATATGGTAATTTTATGCTACTAAACTTGTTATGGGCGAAAGGCCTTGAAATAGTTTGTCCAGTTTTTTCATGCCACAAAAGTTTTTTTTTTTTTTTTATGACTCGACAATTTGGTGTTTCTTGATCAATGCATCTTGCTAGGTTTTGGTATTTTTGCGTCAAATAAAGCATGGTAACATGTGTATGGCTATGTATAGGTATGGGGTTTGGGTTTCTCATGCCTAAGAAGAGGAAGCTACTTATGCTTAGACAAAAAATTCTCCAGCAAAATGGTGCTATGTTATTAAAAGATAAACTAAAAACCAACTGTTTCGGTTCCGTAAAGATTTTTCGAGCTAAAGAGCTAGAAAAGGCAACAAAGAATTATGCAGAAGACAGGGTTCTTGGAAGAGGAGGTTTCGGCACTGTATTCAAGGGAGTACTACCAGATAACCGTGTGGTAGCGATAAAGAGTCACACAAACTTGGGCAAGGGACAACTAGAGCAATTTATAAATGAAATTGTAATTCTTGAACAAATTAATCACGAGAATGTGGTGCAACTTTTGGGATGTTGTTTGGAAACGGAGATTCCATTGCTAGTTTTTGAATTTGTTTCTAACCACACTCTTCATCATCACATTCATAATAAAACAAGTGACACTATGAGATTGTCATGGGAGAGTCGTTTAAGGATAGCACATGAATCAGCGGGTGCACTTGCTTATCTCCACACATACGCAACAGTATCCATTATACATAGAGATGTGAAGTCTAGTAACATTTTGTTGGATGAAAACTACACCGTAAAACTTTCAGATTTTGGTGCCTCAAAATTAGTCCCATGGGATCATGATGAAGTCAATACATTAGTTACTGGGACGCTAGGTTACTTGGATCCTGAATATTTACAAACATGTCAACTAACGGATAAGAGTGATGTGTATAGCTTTGGAGTGGTTCTTGCAGAACTCTTGACAGGAAAACAGCCCATTGATAGGGCGAGAGATGAAGATATAAATCTTGCAACATATTTTGTGAAGGCAAACAAGGAAAATCGTTTGTCTGAGATTATTGATCCTCAGGTTTCAGAGGAGGCAACAGATGAGCAGCTAGCAGCAACATGTGACCTCGTATGTAGATGCCTTGAACTATTAGGTAGGAATAGACCTAGCATGAAAGAAGTTACAATGGAGCTTAAATCATTAAGGAAGTTGGAAAATTACAATGAGACGATTAGCTTAATGATGGAATGTGAACAAGTTGATCTTAATGATGTTTCTCTTCCTTCTTACGATGATGTGAATGAAGAATAAAGTTCCAGCTGTAGTATGTGAAGAAACAAATGATCTTTACTTATAGTTTGTGGTATAACACAATGCATTTTAAAATTATTTAATGTTTATTTACGTATAAATGTATCCTTTAATGTCCCAACATTTTTTTTTGGAGAGTAGTGTTTCAGCGGTAAATCCCGTGTTGCAAAAGCGACCACTGCCCAGGATCGAATCCCATAAGAACCACACGGGTTTCTCCTTTCAAACCCAACGGTTATTTTTTTGGTGGAACGTGGGAATCGAACCTGAGACCAAACCCGGGCAGGAACCCTCCAAGGAGGTAAACCTTCCCACCTCAAACCAGCTGGGCTGGAGATCATTGGCACGTATACAATGTTGAACCAAATTTTGTAATAATTTGGCAGATGTTTGTTAGCATGTTTGATGGAATTGGTAGTCTCTTAACACTCTGTCATCGGAATGGTTCGTCAACAACAAAGTTCATAGCAAAATTAAAGGGGGGCTGCTTCCCTTGCATATATCTAGACCTGGCAATTTCAACCCATTTAGTTGAGTTTGGGTTATTTTGGATTTAAAATTTGACCTTGTGGGTTGAAATGGGTTTAATATAATTTTCAAAAGGGTTAGGATGGGTAATTTTAATTATAGGAAATAAGTAAGTGGGTCAGGATGAGTATTTTTAGATAACCATAAACAAATATGAATTAAAACTCACCAACACCAATAGCGTTGATGCCTCATGGAAATAAATGTCATTAAAAACAAAAAATTATAACTTTTGCATTTGTTGATAATTCCGGTCGGATCGAAACCGTTCGGGTCGCTAACGGACGACCAGGTCGAAACAACACGGGTCGTTAACGAGACTGATCTCATCGAAACGGTTCGAGTTGTTAGCGGCTTGAACGAGTCGAAACGGTCTGGGTTGTAGACCGGCCCGTTCGGGTCGAAACGGTCCAAGTTGCTAAGGGATCTGTCAGGCCGAAAGGTTCGGGTCGCTACGTGGTCCGGTCGGGTCGAAACGGTCCGGGTCGCTACGGGACGGGTCAGGTTGAAACGGTCTGGGTCATTATCGGGCCCGGTCAGGTAGAAATGGTCCGGGTCGCTACTAGGCCCGGTCGGGTCGAAACGGTCCGGGTCACTACGGGACGAGTCAGGGTGAAACGATCTGGGTCGTTAACGGGCCCGATCAGGTCAAAAAGGTCTCGGTCGCTACAGGGCTCGGCTGGGTCGAAACAATCCGGGTCGCTACGGGACAAGTCAGGTTGAAATGGTCTGGGTCGTTACCGGGTCGGGTTGGGTCGAGACAGTTCGGGTCACTACGGGACAAGTCAGATTGAAACGGTCTGAGTCGTTACCGGGGCCGATCAGGTCAAAACGGTCAGGGTCGCTACCGGGCCTGGCTGGGTCGAAACAGTCTGTGTCGCTACGGGACGGGTCAGGTTGAAATGGTCTGGGTTGTTACCGGGCTCGGTCAGCTCGAAACGGTCCGGGTCGCTACCGGGCCCGGCTGGGTCGAAATGGTCCGGGTCGCTACGGGACGGGTCAGGTTGAAACGGCCTGGGTTGTTACCGGGCCTGTTCGGGTCGAAACAATCTGGGTCGCTACTGGGCCCGGCCTATTCGAAATGGTCCGGGTCGCTAACGGGCCCAGTCGTTGATCAGCCCGATCAGGTCGAAACGGTCTGGATTGCTAACAAGCCCGGCCGGGTTGAAACAGTCCTGGTCGATAACGGATCCGGTAAGGTCGAAACGGTTCGGGTCGCTAACGGGCCAGGTCAAGTCAAAATTGTCTGATAACGAGTACGATCGGGTAGAAACGGTCCGGGTTGTTAACCGGACCGGTTCGAAATTAAATATTTCGGATCCCTTAAAATTTTATTTTTAAGTTTAATTTTTTAATTTAAACTAGGATGATTACACGACGCGCGCTGCGCGTTTTATTTATGTGTTTGTAATTCTTGAAAGAAACTAAATTGATTGTCAAAAAAATTTTTGAAATATGTTTTTGTGAAAGTGATTGCAATATGTTGAATATAGATTTGTAGATATAGATAAGCAGATTACGTAACATCCTATTCATATTACATATAGCAAACTGTTTGGAACATCCTAAACAAACTGGCTACATAACATCCTAATTATATTACATAGGTGTCTTATGATGCTGATCAGAACATGTTAATAGCAATCTTGCCAGTAAATGTGGATATCGACGTAAACGCTTTGAAATTTAAAAAGGTTGAAAGCCATCAGATGTAAATTCAAATGCATAAACGCTTTCAAATTGCCCCTGTATAATCCTTAACACCTTAGTAACTAATAACAACCTAGCCTTTAGTATCTTAGACTAAAATTTAAACAATGTAACTAAATATTCAACGTGTGAATATAAAGAAACATATATAAGTAGAAACAGTTGGTTTAGAATGTAACAGTTGGTACCTATGAGCATGCGCAAGAAAAAAACAAATAATGAACATCATATACATTATCTTTCACAACTGGTAAGTAGCACCAAACCAACTTAAGTAGCCAAACTCAGGAACAAACATCATAAACAAAATGAACCAGTGTAGAACTTCAATGAACATCATATACATTCGATAAAAAGCACATCAATAAGTAAAAATAGCATAAGAACATAACAGTTTATTACTGAACTGAATGTTTCGCGTAGGTGTTTAGGCGCTAAGGTGTATGATTTGCCTAGGTGCCTACGCGCCAATCGCTAAAACTATGAGATCGGACCATGATTTCTTGCCAACTTATCTGAATTTTCTGAGAGTTTTTAATACGCAGTTTAGGCGTTTCCGACCCATTTATGCATAAGCGCAGAACTGCAGCTTTATGCTTATCTGATCCGTTTGTGCACTTTTATCACATGTTAGCTAACAGTTACTTAGGCAGCCATATATACAACTGTCGAAATGTTTGTAACATGAGCAAGAGTTATCTTAATCTAAACCAAAACCATACACAAATAAACCTGGATGACCCATCAGAAAACATTTTTAAATAAACCTGGATGATTTAAATGGATGTAAAAAAACTACTAAATTGAAATAAAGAGTAGGCCTAAACATATATGCGTTTAAGTGAACAGGTGCCTAGGCGAATAGGCATTTGGGTGCGTAGGCATTTTAACAGCGGTATAGGCAATCTTTGAAGGCCATTTTTGGATGTTTTCAGACCAGGTTTAGCCGCTTCAGACCGTTAATAAAAATATGTAACATTAAGGGACTCAGGTTACCTATAATGTATAAAAATCCATCTTACGAATAAACATGAAAATAAATAATAAATCATTTATAATCTATACAACATCAACCCAAAAAATTCAAAAATGATAGTTACTAACTATAAATCATAAGTTAAAACAAAACTTTTAAAATAAAAGTGGTGCACATGGCTATTAACTTTAATCATTTTCTTTTGTGATGTCATTAGCTTATCACAAAGATTGACGCCTACTCGCTTAAGCGAATCAAACGCCTAAGCGCTTAGGCGAAAATATTATAGGAAATGGAAAAGTGTTGAGCGAATTAAACGCCTTAGCGCCTAAACGCCTAAGCGAATAAGCGTTTATGTGCCTAGGCGAATAGCCTATGCACCTAAGGGAATACCCGTGTGCAACCAAACTGCCCACGTGCGCAGTTTTATTGCTGCCAAAACAGCCTCAAGCGCATAGCTTAATTGCAGCCAAACTGCCCCAAACACGCAACTTATTTGCTGACAAAACAGACCCTACTACGCAGATTTATCGCTATCAAAACACACGCGAACGCGTAACTTTTCAAAAACAGCTCCCAAACGTGTAGCTTAATTGCTGAAATGGGCTGGCTGGGCATAACATAAATTTGAATAAAGATCGAATGCCGTTCGAAACTCAAAAGTCTTTTAAGAACAAAATTGAATGCCATTAAAAAAAGAATAAAAATTGAATAACATTATATGTTGACGATGAGTTTAGAAAAAGATGTGCCTTTTAAAATTCAATTTAGTAGACCACAAATCCAATTACTTCAAATTAATTACCAATAAAAAAAGACAATCCAAAAACTTTGATTATTTCACATATACGTAACAATTGGAGGATTACCTGAAGAGATCTTAATCGATTCCTCAAAACTTCTCTGAACAAATATATGCTGACACGGTAGCAACACCACTGAGGTGACTAGTTTCCCACACGCTTTAAGCACACCTCCTGCCATCTCGCTAAGCCACTTCGTCTCACGATAGTCTCCTGCAGCTGCCACTGCAAAGCCACCGCTTGTAATTCGCGTGTCCTTGCCCTCGCTTGCCAAACTTGCGACTCCGAGCAAATATAACTCTACGCGCCACTTCGCTTTGTCCGCCTCTGTGTCCTTGTCTTTCATGTAGCTCATAAAAGACCCATCCGCCGCACGTAGCAGCGCATAATAATGCACTTGTCACTTGTTTGCCAACATGTGTTGGAGCTCTTCTCCCTAATTTCAAAACACCAATGATGTAGAAACCAAACAACGAAAAGATAATAATATGAAATGAAATAAAAAGGCTAACAGTAACATAAAAGAAACAATTTGGATAAGTCTAATTCATTAAAGTAAGTAAAATTATATGAATATTTTGAATGTGTGTCAATCCTTTGATGGTTGTGGAGTCGGGGAAACAAATGCATCATTTGTTTACTCATAGCAGTAAATGTGTTAAGAGAACAACCAATTTATACGTGTTAGGTGGAAAGATAGACCAATCTAAAGGAAAAAAATGCCAATATCATATGAAAAGTAAACGTTAATTCTGAACGGCAACACAACATAGACCGCGATCTAATGTAAACTTTCCCAATTATCCAGTTTCAAAAAAGCACAGCAACAATCCACTTTCATAAAGCAAATCAACATTTTCAATGTTTAAAATTACAAGTAAAAGCGAACAACATTTACCTTCCCCGATTCCAAACGCCCCTTGTAAACACTTTCAAATCCACCTTCTCCATCAAACTCGCAGCCCCAAAGCTCTGTGTAGATGCAATGCTAGCAACATTAGCGTTCTTATTAGACAATGCAGCGCCTTTGCTTTATCTCATAGAATCTATACACCAAACCCATAAAGAAAATCCCAACAAACACTAAATCTCATTAAAATCCTAAAAAAAAAGAGCTTGATATATTACCAGTAACAGTACCAGCCTTGTATGCCATTCTTCCCTTTCTATCAGCTAAAATGGCAGAAAGTAATAAAGTCACAACAGTGCGTAAAAAGTGAAATTTCAAGCAATAAAAACAACCCATAGCTTTTGAATCCTAAAAGATCAGAATAAGAGCCAAAGATGTTTTACCTTGCAATCATATTCTCTACGAGAAAGAACCTCAGGAGCAATGTACGCAGGGGTGCCAACTGTGGATTTAGGTCTCGAGTGCAACAGAGATGACTACATAATAACCAAAACAATCAAACCATCATCTATTCTATTTTACTTACAAAATAAACTTAACCATGGTTACAATATGATACCTTTGAGTAACCAAAATCACAGATTTTCAGCCGTGGTGTAGGGCTCCCATCTAAAAGAATATTCTCAAGCTTCAAATCTCTATGGCATATTTGTTGCACAACATAAACAACACATAACTTATCAAAACCTAATCACATCCAACGTCATATCAACGCATGTCCATAAAGATCATCATTTATATCTTTCATTAAAAGCCTCTATTACCATGAAATGACAGTATTGAACTCCAGATATAAGCTGCTGAAAAAAGTATCTCGCCTGAAACACCAACACACAACATCAATCAAAACATGAATTCAACCTAAACCAACCTGATCCACCAATCCGAATCAAATAACATTTCAATAACCGTTGACAACCGATCTAACTAAATAGCTAACATGCAATAGAAAAGGGCTTACCGAAAACCTAACAGCTTGACCAAAGACCCTGCTCGCCTCCACCAAAGACCATCTACAACAAAATCATCAAAGATGCTAGACAACGTCGTGGAGTGCTGTTAATGCCGAAGTCTAACCTCGTTCATCAGGCTGAATCGGCTCCCGATGTCGAGAGAATCACAGTCGCTGCCGTCTTGTTGTCTGACTTGCATCGCCGCTGCCGTGTTTTCTAGACAGAGAAAGATGGATAACCTAGAGAGAGAAACAACTGGTGAAGACAAGAGAGAGAGACGTACAAAAGATAAGAAGAGATGAGGAAAACAAAAGACATAAATACCCCTACAAAAGCAGTAAATTACAAAACCAGCTATTATATATAATATTAATATAAATACTGTTCAAAGCCGAAGCATTATTATTATAGTATAATTATTTAAACAAGTTGTTTAAATAATAGATTTGTTTTTTTTTACTTTTTAAATTTTTATGAGTTAATTACACGGATGCTCCCTGTGGTTTTCCAAAGTAACACGAATGCCCCCGAATGACACGTATGGTCCTAGAGGTTAATACTTTTGCACTCGGATGGTCCCTAAGTCAAACGGCCGTCCATTTCAGACGTTAAGTTCCCTCACATGCCTGTCATGTGAGGGTAATATTGTCATTTTACTTGGATTGTTCCCCCATTTCCCTCATAAATAACCACCAGATCATCAGATCATCATCTTCCTCCCTCACCTTCTTCTTCACTCCAACCCTCGATCAATGGCTGCCTGTTCATGTGGTCAGCTTGCAATTGTTCGAACTGCTTGGACGGATCTGAACCCAAGACGTTGTTTCTTCAGTTGTCCAGATCCGGTAAGGTTTTTAGGTTAACAAATCACCTTTAATTTTGAGTTTTAATGTTGGAATGTTGGATGTTGGTTTTAATGGTGCAGAGGGACGACTGTGACAATCGAGGATTTGTTGGTTGGCTTGACCCACCAATGTGCCCTCGTGCTGTGCATGTAATACCTGGCCTTTTAAGAGGAAGAAACAGAATTGAGCAGGAAAGGGATGAATTGAAAGCCAAAAATCGAAGGACATGATGATCTTCATGCTTTTGATAATAATATTAGGGCTACTGTTTGCAAAGTCTGTGTAATGGGTAGCTTAAGGGTCCTTTCAGCTTAATGTCTAGATCTATCTATAATGTATGAAATGTCTAATGTATGTCCAAATATATGTAGATTGGACAAATTTTGTAATGAATGAAATATTATGTTGTTTGGACTAGTTTTGTGCATTTAGTTTGTGCAGTTATGAAGTCACCTACCAATGAACTCACCTAGCAATGAATTAATGAAGTCATATTAACACTCAACCACCAATGCACCTACCAATGTGTAATGGGTCAAACAAATAATAAATGCTCAAAACTGCAAGCAAAACTAACCAACCTATTTGACCCAAATGGGTCAAAAGAAGATAACAAAACTAACTAACCAACCTAATGAATGACCAAAACTGCAAATAAACCTAACCAAACAAAACTGATAATGGGTCAAAACATAAGATAACAACCATTACTTAAGCATCATCAAAATGTCATAGACAAGTTACCTAAATACCATTACATAAACTACTAATGGGTCAACATAACATAACAACCATAAAGTCTAAAAAACATCACCAAAAGGTGGCTAACATAACAGCCACAAAGTTTAACAGTAGACACATAATACAGCCACAATTGACCAAATCCAAGAACACCTAAGCAGCTACCCCTTCCCCACCTGCAGTACCATCACCTTGATCAGCAACCACTTTTGCTTTTTTCTTCTTCTTGCATGTTCTGGAATTGTGCCCCTTTCCTTTGCAAAGCCCACACTTGACAGCTTTTCCCTTCCTGCTAAGCTTCCCATTTTTCTGCATTTGCTCCTGCACTGTTGGCTGATCTTGTGTTCCCCTCTTTTCTAACTGATCCTGCAACTCCACCTGGTCCTTTCTCCTTTTCTTTTTGGGTCTACCAATTGGATTACGTTGTAGTGGTGGAGTCAAGGTTGTGGGACACTGGGAATTTGGCCACATATTAACACCATTTGTTGGACCAATGGTGTAGGAGTATACTTCTTTCCATGTTTCCAACCAGTAACAGCTATTAACCCATGACTCTGGTAACCCAACATCCTGTCCATTTAATGCCATATCCCAAATAACAGCCACATCATGCTTACAGGGGATTCCTGTCAGTTCCCATCTCCTACAACTACAATCCTTCTTATCAACATCAACCACATATTGCTCCCTAGACTGGCCACTTACCTGATACTTGTTACCACCATTCCACTTGACATTGCATTTTGTTGCTTCCTCTTTGTTTTCTTCCAGGATTAGTGTTGCCCTAGGAGTTAGTGGCCCTCTACAGTTTTGTTGACACCTAATCACATTGACAATTCTCTTCATTAAGTACTCCCTCAAATATTCCAAGCAAGATATGATAGGTTTATCTCTCCCATCAACTGTCTTTGAGTTTAGAGATTCACAGAGATTGTTAAGTAGAACATCTGACTGTGCTCTACCTATTAAAACCAGAAACAAACAGTTATTAAACTGTGACATAAACATTGCAATGTTATTAAGCAGTTGTTAAACTTTGACATAAACATTACAAACAGTTAATACCTGTGAAATGAGACCTGCTCCAATGTTGTGGTGGTATGGCTGCCAACCATTCATAAGCTTCTTTATTGAATCTCTTCAACTCTTCCATTCTCTTTTTAAAGTAAGGAACTATATAACAAACAATTAACAATTATACAATAAACAATTATCTAACCTTATACACAGTGTAAACATTAAAGGGTTCATACCAGTAGTTGATGTTGCACAATTCCACAAACACTCTTTATAACCTTTCCCTCTCCATTTAAGCTTCATATTCTGATGGATGTGCCTGAGGCAGAACCTATGTTCTGCAGCAGGAAACACATCTGCAACAGCTGGTATGAGCCCCTATTACAAAGCAACAAACAAAAGATCATCAGAACCTATTTATAGTATATTAAATAGACTGAGATGTTCATACTAACCTTTTGCCTGTCTGAAATGAATGTAAACCTTGATTCTTGAGTTAAATCAAGATCATCTTGTAAACATTCCAAAAACCATGTCCATGAATCCTTGTTCTCTGCTTCTGCAACTGCATAGGCCACAGGATAAATCCCATTGTTTGGATCTAACCCAACAGCAGTTAACACCTGGACTTGGTATGGACCCTTCAAGAATGCTCCATCTAACCCAATTAAATCTCTACCACATTTTTTAAAGCCTTCCTTCAGTGGACCTAAGCATACATATATCCTTTTGAAAATCCTAGTTGGTGAATCAGGGTTGGGTTCAGATTCAACAGAAATCTTAACAGTTGTTCCTGGGTTTGCCCTCTGAAGCTCTAACCCATAATCCCTTAATTTAGCATATTGTTCCCTATAATCCCCCTTAATTTGCTTTTCTGCCTTAAGCTTTGCTCTAAAAGCTTTCATTCTTGTAACCCTTAACTGATACTTCCTGGCTAACTCATCTTGAATGCTTTTGATAGTAACTTTTGGATTTGAGGCAACTTGATTAACCAACCATTCTTCACTAGCCATAAACTTGGATGTGAAATAAAGATTCTTTCTGGATTGGAGACAATGGTGCTCAGGGTGGTATGTTACCACTGACCAAGTCTCCTCATCTTTATTGGACTTGGAAATGTACAGTTCCCATGGACAAGTTGCAGATTTAATCTACTTTTCCTTTTTTGATGACTAGTTAATGCATTATTGTCTGCATCTTGTTCCCCACCAAAAGATTCTCCAGATTTGGGCCCAACCTTTTTTGACCCACTACTGGGCCCAACACTAGCCTTTGACCCACCAGCCTGTGACCCACCAGCCTTTGACCCACCAGCCTGTGACCCACCAGCCTTTGACCCACCAGCCTGTGACCCACCACCCTGTGACCCACCAGATTTGGGCCCAACAGCTTTGGGCCCAACAGCTTTACCACTATCTTTTGACCCACCACCTTTTTTTAATTCAGGGCAACTACCTTCACATATAGCTCTAATTCTTCTCTTGTCATTTCTCAGGAATGACAACTCCCTTCTTGTTTCAATAGCATGCCTCCTGATGAGATCTTTGGCCTCTTTAGCAGTTCCAAAAGTTTGTCCAACCTCAAATGTTACTTCTAAAAGTTGATTCTTGCCCTTATTCTTCTAAACATTACAAATAGTTGAAAGTAAGTATACTTAACAAATCAAAACACAATTAAAAGTAAGTAAATCAAAGGTAATTATATCTAACCTTTTTTGCTGCATGCCTAAGTTCTCTCAACTTCTGACTTCTTCTGGTTTCAAAGTCATCCATTTCTTCATCAGTTAAGCTATCAAATGACTCATAGCTTAAATTTGCCCCACCAACAACATCATCATCACTTTCAACAGTCTCAATGTTATGAACATTAGGAGAATGATGACTACCAACATACTCTTCATCAGGATCAACATAATCATTGAAGTCTCTCATATCAACATCCACATCTTCCACTTCATTATCCTTGTCATAAAAGTAATCACTGTCCTGTGAATCATCACCCTCAGTGGAACTCTCCTCAGCAGAACCTTCATGACCATTATCCCCCATACATTCATTCTCCTCAGCAGAACCTTCATGACCATTATCCCCTATACTTGCATTCTCCTCACCAGAACCTTCATCACCATTATTCCCCATATTTGCATTCTCCTCACCAGAACCTTCATCAACATTACCATGTTCAGTAGCAGGGAATTCTTTGGAAAAGTCAATATCATCAAAGGTTACACCATCTGCACAATAACCCTCATCTGCAACCACATTTGCATTTACACCCTCATCTACAACCACATTTGCATTTACACCCTCATCTACAACTTCAGTTGTATTCCTAACCTCATCTGCAACCTTAGTTGTATTCCTTCCCTCATCTGCAACCTCATTTGCAGGAACATACTCAAGCAACAATCTTCTCCTAGGGACTAACTTTTTCCTAGTATTCCTGTTCCTAACAGAACCACCCTCATCTGGTAATTCCTCAATAACTACTCTAGGTGGTTCTGGTGATTTCATATAAGTATCAACATCACTCTTACTTTGTTCAATAAAAAAGTTTATAACTTTGTTTTCACCAACATACTGGGCTAAATGTCTAACATCTGAATCACATCCTAAAGCTACTAACCCATAATCCAAATCCTTTCCAGGTATTTGAAAATGATAATAACGTCTGACATTTTCTTCAAAAAGCCCTAGTTCTCGCACCATCCAATCCATCTCATGAACCGAGAACTCATCTATGTCCAGCCTATCAATGTAAACAAAAGTACCTTGAACATACCTTCTTCCAGGGAAATTCTTAAACATACCTCCATGATGAAGTTTAGCAGAGAACATATTAGGTTTTCCACCTGTTAAATTTAAAAAAAGATAGATTTAGGGCTAAAAATTTAACTTGAATAGATGTGCAATCATTACGATACTTACCATAACGTTCTTCGTAATCAAAAGTATCGTGCTTCTTCCTGATATCCCACCCCATCTTGTGATTATGAAATCGCCTTCTTCAGAGAGGTACAACTGTGATTATAGACGAGTATTGAAGAATTGGAGGGAAAATGAGGGACAACTGTCATTAATGAACTGATCCCTAGTGACCTGGAGTTAAAAGGACCATGGAAATGACAATTTTACCCTCATGCTCGATGCACGTGATGTTCTTTAACAGACTGACTGACAGACGTTAGGTCAAAGGACCACCTGTGTTATGAATCATAAGTTATAGGGAGCATCAGTGTTACTCATAAGTTCTAGGGAGCAAACATGCAATATTTTAAAACCACAGGGAGCATCAGTGTTACTCTCATAAGTTCTAGGGAGCAAACATGCAATATTTTTATTGTTGTTTTAATTTTTTTTTAAAATTTTAATTTATTTTGATGTGAATCTATCATAATCCAAACCATCCAGACCAAAACCCATCCTAACCTAACCCATCTTAACTCATTTTTTTAATCTACCCATCTTGATCTAAACCCATCCTAACCCAAAATCATCCTGACCCAACAACCAACCCAACCTACCCATTTTGCCACCCCTACATATATCCCCTCAAGCCTTTTTCCCAATAGCAAAACCCCTAGCTTGTATCGATCCATACGAAAGCCCAAGCTTTATCTATATAACATTATTAAGGAAACAATCCTAATCTATATTATCTTATTAAGGAGGAGTGATGGCTAACATAGTCATTCTCATTTTCTTACCACTTAAGAAGCAACATGTACAACATATCTAAGCATGAAATTTAAGGGTATTATGGGAAGAATTGTGACAATTAAGACAATTAGGAGGGTATAGTTGTAACTTTACCAACCCCTCATACTCACAATATGAAAACATGTTCCAAACTTGCCCTTATGTATACTGATCGACTAAACACCTTTACTGCAATCAATTTCTTAAATGTTAGAATGTGAACCATCAAACAAAGTGTATCAATTGCAAGACAGTGAATGCTGCAATTGAAACTTCATACGTTTCTTTCACACTCACATATTTTAGGTTTAGAATAGCATAAATTGTTTCTCTTATTTGTTACAAATGCCTTCTTTTGGATCAATTGTGCTACGGAATCGATTACATTCTTTCATGTAGGTTCGTCAACTTATCTTGGATCAAAAGGAGACCATGGCAAGGATTGATTTCAGCATGGTGGTCTCAAAAAAAAGATTAATGCCATAGTCTTCTTACCTATTCTCGATTATTAAGGTTTCAGGTACCCACTTTTCCTTGGTTTGGTTTAGGTTTAATTTAATTCGTTTACCATTTTGTGTTCTTATTAATCATACTATAGACTCGAGATCGATTGTCGATGACCACAGGAAGAAGGTACGTATTTTCCTAATCTCAATTTTACGGTTTTGATTTGTGTTTATGGTTCTTTGTTTATTTTTTTGTTTATCAATTGTGCTTGCGTTGGAATTTGGGTATTGAACTTTTGATGATAGTAGAATAAAAGATGGTCATTCATTCAAAAGTTTTAAAGGCATATGTTCATGTTTATGTCAATTGTCAGGAAGAATGGTCAAGTGGTTGGAACAGTAGAGAAAGATGTAAAAGGTTGTTTGCATTAGAACTATGTCAATTGTCAGGAAGAATGGTCAAGTGGCTGGTCACAGTCAAAATGAGGAGTAAGTTTGTGCTTTTTTTCTCTCAAAATCTATTTTTCCAAAAACTTATTTGCATTAGAACTATTTAATATTGATTAGTTTGGTACCCTTTTCAGTACTGACTGATTCAATTAAACGTATGCCACTCAAATTGATAGGTTAACTATGTGTTGAGAATGCATTGGACATATGCTTTTGCTTTGAACAGATGGAAACATGAAGGTTGATGAGTGAACTATATGTGTTGGAGTCCTAACCAAATTGATACGGTTATAAGAAAGTGGGCCAGGATTGCCATATCAATTAGACACGGCTTCTTGTTCTTTGGTCTCTGGTAAACAACTTACAAGTGTGAATCTGGCTTCATTCTTGGCCCATGTCCCTGCCTCGATGATTTTTCCTTCTTGGCTGCAATCAATGCATTTATAAAGTGATCTTTTCATGCTGCAAGTTGATATTTGTTTTTATCTATTGTTTCTTGCAACAAGCCTACAACTTCTATATGGTTGCTATGATGTGATAAACCTTGAATGCCATCATAACACATTGCCTTCACCAAGTGGGAGATATTACATAACATCAGCAATATATTATAAGAAACATTTACGCTGGTCAAATTTTCTAACAAAAAAGACCACTATCACTATTTTAATCATGTTATAGATATCAATTAAGTAGCTTAAACAAAACTTTTACTTCAGTGGAGGCCTTTCCAACTACGCAATTGAGTCAATTTAGGGTTCTAAATTCTTTTTCCAGCTCCACCTGTCAACGGGTCTGGTCATTTGAATAGCTTTAACTTCAACGTTGTTTTTTTAACCTGCTTTAGTTAGGATGGATTTTTGAGTTGCCACTGTGCGATATGTAGAAAGCTTTATGGATTTACATAAACATGTGTTAAATGTGATTGCTATTTGTAGGGGAAGATAACTGGGTCATTGGAGAAACGGGATCTTAAGCAGCTCAGAGTTGAAGCCGCTGGTCCAGCCAATGAACCATATGGTGCACTTGTGTTGGCAGGGTCAAGAAAAAAGAGGCCCGATATTCTTAACCGGTTCAGGCGATATCAAAGTGGATGGGACATTAGTGACAAGCATTATTGGGTTGCAAGCTTTCTTTGTTCAATCCAGATGATCTGTGTTTAGTGATCAAGACTATAAAGATAGCTTGTTAATTTCACCCTATTAAGTTTTTTTAGAACAATTCTTAGTCCTTACGTATCTTTAAGATGGGATGTTTCGACTTTATATAATTGGAAAATCATAAATAAGTTCAAAACTGGTGATTATTGGCCTCAAATTGTAGTAACTAATTTAAATACATGTCCAAACACCCACTTTGTTTCAATTAAGCATGTTACTGATCTTGGTTTAAAAGGCATTCAGAAAATCGCTTTTTTGGGCTGAGGCGAGATTTTACATGAAGTGGGTTGAAGCGGCGCTCCAGGGCTGGTTCTCTCTGGTAAATACATTTCATTTCTATTTGTAAATCTAATGAGACATTTGTTAACGGCTGTGATGATGTATCTGTATACATCTGAGCATGAAAACTTAGGAAAATTGGCTCCTATTCTTAATTGCATACAGTTTATGATACTTTCGAACTGATTTGAGCACGACTATACTGTGCAGATTCAATAGCTTCAATCTCAAAGAAAAAAACCTATTAACTTGTAAAAATAATTGGCTAATATCTTGGTTTTAACAGGCCTAGATGTAGATGTAACCCCGGATTGCAGGCTTCAAGTTCTTACTCAAGGAAGGGTTCCTAAAATCATGCACCTAAATAGTCTAGGCCACTGTGCGCCCTTGATGGAGTTTAAAGGTCTTGCGCTTGATGAATATTACTGTTTATTGGTCATGACTACTTCTCGCAACAAAGGTTTAGTTGATGAGACCAAACATTGCTTTCAGAAGGTACACTCTGTATAAAATCGTATTGTTTAGTGCTTCTGTGTGATTTTTTTTCTTTGCATTGGATGTGTATGTTCTCTACTTGTTATAGTTTCATTTTCTGTTTTTTTATTCTAAAACAGTGGAAATCTGAACATAAGCTGGGCTTTTCACTTTCCAGCCAACTAAATTTGCTTTTCTATGATCCAGGTAGGGGCAATCCTGACCCAAAGCAATGGTCTTTTTGGGCCTTTTTATATACTATATATATGATGAGTGATTTTGGGTAAAGTATTACAACTCCAAGGGTCAAACAAGGTCAATCTTAAAATAAAGAATACCTAGAACGGGTTAAGTTGGGTTGGAAATTATTAAAAAAGGGGTCACCCAGGTCCGGTGTTTCTGAGACGGGTCAACACGCAGACAGTCCGACGCTTCCATGCTTTGCCGCTCGCCACCAATCTTTGTCGTCTCTGGTCACCTTGAAGCGCCACCCCGCTGTTTCGTGTCTTCTTATTACTTGAGTAAGGTCTTCCGACCATGGGATGCGGGTTCGGTTATTGTACTCCGGTGACACGATATACATAGACAGAGAGGGAAGTTGATTGTATGTATATGTATGTTGCGTTGAATGTTTGTGCGTGTGTAAATTGTGATCTGTAGGCGTGGTATATGTCGATGTGATGTGTGTTTTGTGGTGCATTTGAAATTTTGGATTATGTTTATGTGTGTGCAGTGAGTGTGTTTTATGTGTGATACATATATGCTTATTGATATTCTATTTTTTTTAATGTATGCAAAATTTTGTGTTTATATACACGATGTGTTTTTGCATCCATTGATTGTAATTCGATATACATGTAAATACTCTACAAAGAAGCCTTTCTTAACCCACCCGACCCGTTTTGACCCGAAACCTGCTTTGACCAGGACCCGTTTCGACCCGAATCAATGCTACCCGTTTATTTAATTGGCCCGCTTTGACCCGAACCCACTTTGATCCGAACCCGTTTTGACCCGACCCAACCCGCGCGTTTTTCCAGGTATAGTGATCCGATATCATGTATACCATTTTCAGCTAATGCCTTATTTTTTTTGTCTTGCAGTACTCTGCATTAAAGCCATTGGATAAGATTAGTGTTACAGAGGAGAGGACTTCAGTTGGGCAGCACAAGGTGGATGCAAGTGTGAAGGTAATGTGTGTATGGTAGAAGGATAAATTTCAACTCGTTTACTTAAGAACAAATATATGCATTTTATAAGGATATTGGGTTCATTGTATTATATATATATATATGTTTGTTACAGAGTTATACCTTTTCTATTTGACAATTTCACATTAATATGTACATTTTTATATGTTAGAATTATTATTTTAACCTATAAAATGTTTGTGCATGTTATTTAAACCTCAGAATATGAAAAGAATGTTGAAATTATTATGGATTGTATCATAAACACCTACTAAAAACAATTTTATTAAGGAGTGTAAGACCATATAGAGTTAATTTACCTATTGACATATTGACTAGAAACTACGACTATCCGTTGTGGGCCGCGAGTGAGCTTCGACGCAAGGGAGGTTTCATCCCGGTGCTCACCCCAGCCACAACAGCCCCACGCGAACAGCCGCGGCGTGAGCACAGGTGACGGTGGTCACGTGCGTTAACAGGAGAGAGGTGCTTTGGTCACACAGGTGCTCACCCCTAGCCACAAAGGGGTCAAGTGACTGGGTTACTTGATAGTGAAGTTTGTGGCTCGCGCGTGCTCGCTCACGGCCGACAACGGATAGTCTAATAGCAACGAATTTTAAACAAACCTTTTGCATTATCTATATCAATATCTAATAGGAGAGATGGATTTTGGAAGGGAACATGAATAATGCTCTCAGTTTTAAATATGAGAAGTAAATCGGAAAGAAGAGTGCTTGACTTTATCCACCATTAACCATCGCATCTGCTTATAAGGTTTGTTTTTGGCACATGTATGATGGCGTGAAAGAATTAAGTTTTAATATAGGAGTGAACTAAAATCGACTGTAATCCCATCCAATGCATGCATATCAGTTAAAATTTATTAAAAACCGGTTCACCTACGCCAAAAAGCGGCCCGCGGCAACGCGCGGGCACTCTTACTAGTCATAATGATGAACTATCCCTTTTTAACATATCATTTATCAGGTTTAGTGCACATTCCAACTTCTTACTCAGCATCTTAAATCTATGTAACATTATTAAGGAAACAGGATGTATTATAATATTGTAATTTTATCATGGGTACAACTTTTGAAACAACATATCTATACTACTATATAATGGGTGCTAGATGGTAAAATAGTCATTGCATATTTATCTATATAGGCAAAATTGTAATTTCATTAAATTAACAAGAAAAATTTAATGCAACATTTAAATTAACACATCCAAATGAATAAATGCATCTTTACTCTTAACTAAAGCATCCCGATCATATTGCAAATAATATATTTTTTTTCTTATGGTAAGAAACGATGTGCCAACCACCGTGACATCAGGCGTTGTGCCTATGGTCGACTACTTGACCTCCGTCACCCCCTTGGCTCTCCCAGATGTTCGGAAACCCGACCTTCACCCGCCCGAAGGCACGACAGTGGAATAATCAGTAAAACCTCTTCTTCCATCTGATTCGAACCGGCGTCACCCGTATTCGCTCTTCACCTGGATGCCGCAGAAAATAATGAGGAGAGTGGGAATTGAACCTGGGTCACAAGGAACACCAAGTCTTCACCAACCACTCCATCACTACCTCGTTGGACAAAATAATATGTACCTATTGTTTTCATTTTTGTTAAAAATACATGTATACGTGATATAAGTATTAAATATGAGTTACTTATCATACATTTTTAAACAGAAACAAGTGTATAGAATATCAAATAATTAAAAAGACAATTGATACAAAGAAAGAGAATAGTTGATTTACATTCCAACATAAGTATTATCTACCACATCATTATTTTAACTAGATAACTAATTCACCTTACCTTCAATCAAAATTTCTATAAATGTGTTACCCAAAATTAAAAACCAAATAAAACTTGAGATAGATCCAGTAATAATTATTATTAGAAATGGTCATTTACCCTTTTCTAAAATGGGGAGAATTATAATATAAGTAATTTCTATAATCCTGCAATAATATATATTAATTTACTATGTCGAATTTTTAATTTACATATGAAGAAAATGTTTTGTTAGTTTTTCTCCCCTGAAACTAAGGTGAAACCTACTGAAATAAATAAAGAAGTAACCTCTATTTTAAAGCCAATTATTTTGTAAAACCAGAACAATCTATTTACTTGCTATCGTAGGCCAAAAGTTGTATTGATTGTAACTCAAGATTGTATGCGCAAGAAGCATGCAATAAATCTGAACTAAGCAATTCTATTACACATGTCCCTAGGGATGGCAATCAAACCCGAACCCGATGGGTAAACCCGAAACCCGACACATTTGGGACGGTTTGGGGTCGGGTAATCGGTATGGGTCCAGGTATGGGATTACTTTTTATTTTTTTCGCGGGTTTGGGACGGGTTTGGGATTTGATGATATACCCGTTTACCCGACCCGATTACCCGATAAAGTATATCCGTTTACCCGATTAGATACCCAATATAATTTCTAATATATATTATTAAATATGTATCTATCTATATATATAAAAGAATTAATACATGCTGACGTGGCGTGTAATGGTGGCCTCAACCTTTCCTTAAAAGTGCCACGTGGCTTAATAATTAAGAGATTTTTGTGTTTTTGATTTTTTCCGTTTTTTAATTAAAAAAAATAAAATCACGAAACCCTATACTTAAATAATAACCATACCCAAACCCAAAAAACACATCCCCTCCCCTTCTCTGTTTCACCACCTTCTTGAGAAGCACGACCTTAGTGGACGGCACCAACCGATAATAATATCGAGGAGAACTCAAGGGACCACAACAATGGATCAACGCCTTTATTTTGGGAGGATTTCATCATCTCCCAGCATTCGGTCCTACGTGTTTGTGGTGGTTGCTGGTATGGTTACAGCCCTGGTTCGGTCAGTAGCAGTTTGCTAGGGTTTGGTATGGTTGGGTTTATTGTTCAATGGAGTGAAGAAGGTCGTTGGATTGTAGGAGAGTGTAAAGAAATTTATAAAGATTGTGACCCACCGGAATGGTGGCGGGCGGTGTAACATAGTGTTTTTATGACCATTATTTACGTGTATAGTGTTTTATGTTGGGTTTTTTTTTGAATGTTGGAATGATAGTTTATTAGGGATGATGATGACAAGAGACGGTGGTGAAGAAGAAGAATCTCATCAACGAAACACATCATAATATAAATGTTACTGTATTAGTTTATCACATAATATTACTGGCATCTTGAATTCTTAAGTTTATATTATACTGAATTTATTACAATTGTGGTTACCAAGCTATTCCAAATGATAGTTTTTGCTGTCACAGCCTCACAGGTTAAAGGGATGTTTGTTTTTTTTTTCTTTTTGTGTTTTAGGGCAAGTGGAGAAGAAATAGAAGCTAGAGAAAGAATCGCAACACTCCAATAGATGGCATCACCTTATAGTAAGGTTAAATTTTATATGATAGTTCAATAACCTCATCGTGTACTGGTGGCACTAGCAATGAATTAGTATGATGGGATTTTATTATTTATATACATTTAAGCAATTGTTTTCGTAATGATGTAAGAGTTTAGATTTGTTCCAAGATAATTGTGTGATCATTAAGTTTTATAATGTGACTGGACCTCTAACAACTTATGTTTTTTTGGTGCAGGGATGAAGTGAATCGTGTCTTTTTGGGAGTCGATTAAGACTAAGGTTTGTAATACTGATTGTTTTGAGTCCAACATATCACTATCTATCGGTCATTGCTTATATGATTATATCTGATAGTTGTGATTATGTATTGCAGCACATCTTTCCCTTCTTAGATCTGTACATCAAGTATTAGACCTTGGCCTTCTTAACCATGACGTCACCGATGATAAAGTTACTGTAGAAAGTGCTGAAGCGACACTAAAGTACGGTTTAACTTACTTTGAAATTGTGTGCGAATGTAGGGAGCAACTTTGATCGTCGAATAGGCTTGAGGTTAACAGTTGAGAGGTTAGGTAACTACCACCACTCCACGGCGGTGATGCGACAGACGAAGATGGTGTTTTAGATCAAGTGTGTTGGGTTTCAAAGTAAAGGTTTGTAGTTTTAAATAATAATAGTAGTATCAGATACAGTTCACAATGATCAATTAAGTAAATCGTTTTAGTAGCTACTAAATAATACTTTGCCTAATTATTAATATTATTAACGATGTTCAACTTTAATTTATTTACGTTTGTCTTTTTTCGGTGGTACAAACCATAGTTGTAAAGGCATAATGCGTACTTAAGACGTCAAGGGTGAGTCTTGAGTCTTAGTGCAAGGCGCTTAAAATGTAAGAGTTTTTTAAGCGAGACACATAGTATTAAATTACATTTTTAGGAGTTTTAATAATGTTCGAATTTTTGAGGTTGGTTTAGGTTGTTTTATTTTGATTATAGATTGTTTAGGGCATGTATAATTGTTATTGTTTCAGACATGTTTAGACAATTATTTACCGGAATTTCGTCGGAACTTAGCCTGGAAAATGCACATGAGGGCCTCAAAGTAGGGCTTTTGAAGCGAAACGAGAAAACTACGTTGAGCATGAAAAGTTGCCTAGACGCGCGCATGAGCGGGCTTTGACAACAAAGGTACAAACAACAGTGACCTAATGTTATCTCTAATGCTTCACCAAATACCCTCAACGAAATAGAACGTTTCTCGCATCCAAGTGCGGTGAGTTTAACGTTTGGTATGTTTTTTCTTCTTTTATCGATCATTTTTTAATTAAGTCATATTAGATTTTTCAACCCCGGGACCTTCCCGGGGTAGTCAGCTAGTGCATAATATATCTAATTGTCCATCTACATTGTCATCTTGTGCTAAAATTACCAAAAAGTTAGTGTATATTATTTGTTATCTATGTCTTTGATTGTTTTCATATAGTTCAAGTATTTTATATTTATACATTGTAATCATTTACATATATATTTAATAGTGTAAATGTAATTGGTTAATAGTTACCTAATAGATGCCAGTCGGGTTTTTGGTCTGATATACTCCATGAGTAAGTTTTTAATTACCCGAAAACCCGCGGGTATACCTGATACCCGATGGGTAATTACCCGACACAAACCCGACGGGTTTTGGGCCGGGTTTGGGACAAGCATACCTAATCGGGTATGGGGTTGGGATTACCTAAACCCGTCCCAAACCCGACCCATTGCCATCCCTACATGTCCCTTAGTTAAGTCATAGTTCTATAGATAACATAAAGTGTTTGTAAAAGGGAAATGTAAAACTAAACGATAATAGTGGTAAAAATAATAATAATTGTGTATGGCTGAAGCTAGGGACCTAGGGGTATGTTAGTTCCTTGCTTTGTTTATCATGTTTTTCTACTTCTCTATAATTGACCATACAGTTGATGGGGTTTCATTGTAGTATTTTACCAGTGCTCCCAACACTTTTATGTGTATTTGACCACTTTGTCATTTTCACTGTAATGTATTCAACTCGTTTGAAAATCCAACCATGTTTTTACACATAGTAACCATTTATGTACTT
>JAUTDX010002208.1:0-60364 GCA_030844895.1 Ambrosia x helenae
GGGGTACAACAACTTGCAAAAGATGTGGACAGAAAGGCACAACTCCAAAAGCTATTGAAAAAGAGGTCAACAACCAAGCTCTCAACAGTGCTCACAGTCACCACCTCAAGATTAAGTCATGATTATGTTGTTATGTTAAGTACTTTAAAACTTATTATGTTTATGTGTGATGGTAAACAATGTTTTCTTCTTGAACAATGGTGAACAATGTTTTATGGTGAATGGTTGTTAAAACTTATTATGTTTGTTTGACCTTGTTATTGTTATTGGTTGTTACTGATTATTGTTATTGGTTGTTACTGATTATGGGTCAGAATGGTTCATATTGTTAATGGTTGTTACTGATATGGTAAAATGGGTTAGTGAATCAATGCAGCAGGTTAATGTGCAAGTTAATGGGTCAAATGGTTATGTGCAGCTTGTGCAGTCATCTTAATGTGCAGGTTATCATCAATGGGTCAAAATGGGTTAGTGAATCAATGCAGCAGGTTAATGTGCAAGTTAATGGGTCAAATGGTTATGTGCAGCTTGTGCAGTCATCTTAATGTGTTGGGTTATTCATGGGTCAAATGGTTTGTTAACAATAACAACCAATCTGACCCATTCACAACAACATCAACATTTTCATTACAGTCAACCTCAAATGCATGGAATGTTTAAGTAACAACATCATTTTCATTTCATTAAAGGTCAAATTTATTACAATGTTGCATACTTACACTTACATTAATCAACTACAAACAAAGTACATAACAAAGAACAACCAACTAAAAAAAAGCACGATCCTCAGTTTCCTTGCCTCATACCCTCTTGCTTCAGCTAATTGTTGTTGTTTGTTCAAATGTTTGATTAAGCCATTGATGACCTTCGAATCCCTTCACTAACTGGACCCTCTGCCCATGTCACAAACCCACATCCACTTACACAACAGTGAAACCTTCGACTAGGGTTTGCTTCAGTCCATGAAGTTCGAACCTGTGTTTCAGACCCACATCTGCAAAATGGAGGAACCTCGGTCCATTGTGAAACTCGTCGATGAAGATTTGAGCTCGGAATAGACATTGATGATCGGGTAGACCTAGAATTCGACATTAGGTTTGTGGGATTAGGGTTAGAATTCGAATTGGGGAAGAAATGAGGTTGGGGATGACGAAGACACTGTTTAATCAAAATAATCGAGTTGAAATGACGATAATACCCTCACGTGAGGTCCACGTGAGGTCAAGTAACGGCAGACGTAACGGACGTTAGCTAGAGGGACGTAAAGTGTTAGGAAAAAAAACCACAGGGACTCAGGGTGTTAAGGTTGGGTTTGAACCTGTTAGTTTAGGCAAACCACAAGGACGAAAACTGCAATTTTCCTCTTGTTTAAATAGACCAACAATAGTCTATATCCTCAATTTTGGATTTCTCTCTCTCTCATAAAATTTATGTTTCTTATTTTTAAATATGTTAGGTTCCCAAATTATCATGTCAAATCAAACTATTAAAATCTCTATGTGTCACTTTTTATGTTAAGTTGAACCAAATTAGGGTTTATATAGAAAGGAATTTACTTATTCTTTTTACAACATTAATTGGGGGAAAATGAAGGTAAAAATGAATCTAAAAATCCCCTCGGATTTTTAATAATTTATCTTAATAAAATTAGTTTACTCACAACCATAAGCCACTCGAAATGTTTGTTGAATCGAAGATAATCTCAGGGCTGTTTGGTTCACCTCTGAATGGTTTCCGTTCAGAGGTAAACTCTGATTCGGTCAGAGGTTAAGGTTTTGGTTGCCAAAACGCAACCTCTGAATGGTTCAGCAATGGTATGATGCTGAATGGGAAAAAGACCCATATACCCTCCTTGTGCAAAAACCGTTACAAACCTAGTTTGGTCGATGCCTGACGTCGCCGTGTTCCTCCCTGCTCCCGACGTGCTCCCTTTCTCCCTCTCTCTCCATTCCCCCCCCCTCTCCCTCCCTCTCCCTCTCCCTCCCTCTCTCCCTCCCTCTCCCTCCCTCCCTCTCTCCCTCCCTCTCTTTCCCTCCCTCTCTTTCCCTCCTGTTGTGTGTTATAGAACAAGGAGGGTCGGCTAACTGACCATAAACGGGTCTTTTCCAAGCTAGACATCTGTCCAAAATTTAATGCGAGAACCATTCCCTAAATTACCCCTGATGCAGTACTTAAACCTCGAGTCGTTGACCACCAAACATTCCAGCATACGCACTATATTCTTCCAACACCCCGTGTACACGTTTTTAAAGGAAGAAACGACCAACGACCTTCCCCCCCAGTGAATACACTCAATAACAATCCGCCATAAACCTTCATTGCTGTTTTTCAATCGGAAAGCCCATTTTGCGAGAAGAGCCGTATTAACGTCGACAACTTTAGCGATACCCACCCCTCCATTCTTTTTTGGTCTAGTAACCTTTTCCCAAGACACCCAATGGAGCCCTCTACCTTCCTTACAACCGGACCACAAAAACTTTCTCATCATCTTCTCAATATTCTCAACCACCGTCAACGGAGCTTTAAACAAGGATAAATAGTAAACCGGAGGCTAGATAAAACCGATTTAATTAAAGTAAACGACCTCCCATGGATAAAAGTTTAGCCTTCCAAGACGTTAATCTACTCCGAATCGAATCCAAAACCGCTCCTAATTAGAAACTCTATTCATATTTGCCCCGACCTTTATCCCAAGATAAATAAAAGGTAATTTCCAAACTCTACACCCTAACACATTCGTCAAACTATTCACCTCCGTTTCCCCTACTCCCAACCCATACAAAACCAATTTGTGAATGTTAATTTTCAGACCCAAACATAAATAAAAAAACACGAAGAATCCGATTTGTGTTTTCCATGTTTTCCTTATTCCACTTCCCGAGAATCAAAGCATCATCAGCGTATAGCATGTGAGAAAGAACCGGACCAACACTAGCAACTCTCACCCCTTCCAACATACCAGTATCTATAGCTTTAAAGATCATACATGCCAAGACCTCCATAACTATAAGGAAAAGAAAAAGGAGAGATCGGATCTCCTTGCCTTAAACCTTTTTAACATTGAAACTCATATGTGGGATAGCCATTTACTAAAATCGCGGGATCGCCCCGACATAAGAACACCTTTCACCCAAGTGCACCATCTATGCGGGAACCCCCTTATTAATCCTATAGTTACTATTACGTTGATATTACATTTTTCTGAAATTTGAAACCCGATAAGATATATACTTGTGTTACAAATATTAATTTTAGAGTAAATGGCCAAATTCGTCCCTGGGGTTTGGTCAATATTGCTAGATCCATCCTAAACAAGAATTTTTGACACCTGAGCCACTAACGTTAGAAATCTCGTGCTATATTCGTCCAATTTACAAACTCTGTTAAATATTGTCGTTAAATCGAGGGCAAGTTTAGTCATTTCCCATATTTTTTTTATCCATTAAATTCCCTCCCCCCAATCACCGCTCAGCCACCGTCTCCACCATCAATTACCACCTCAACCACCGTGTCCACCACATCCACCACCAATCATCACCTCAGGCCAACCATATCTACCACCAATCACCACCTCAACCACCGTCTCCCCATAATCCACGACCAATCACCACCAACCAACCACTCACCCCTGCCACCACCAACATTACGACCTGCCACCACCCCCCACCCCACCCTGTCGTACCATCATCACAACCACAATCTGAATACCTGCAACCCCTATATCTGAAGACCAACACACACCATCTCCAACTACCTTCAACTGTTAAAATCACAGACTGTGGCGACCACTACCGATATGTTTGGAGCCGGTTTGGGGTTCTAACCCACCTGCACTACTTCTAGTCAATGTCAAAAAAAAAAAAACTGTCACCACCCACAAACCATCTCCACCTTGTAGACACTATAGGTTTGACCGGTCACCACCATACACCCTTCTTGTTCAGTGGTTGTTCAGATATGGTTTCAGAAAAATCAAGAGGTGGGTATTGATGGTTGATAGTGTCTACGGCAAGAAGAGAGGGTTGGTGTGGGTGGTGGCGTTGGTGGACGTGGAGATAGAGTAAGACAGAGAGGCCCGTCCGAGAGAGTGGGTGGAGGAGATGGTGGATGCGGCTTGTGGTGACGGTGGTAGTTGAATGATCAAGATCCAAATTCAGAGCGAGAGAGAGAGAGGGGGGGGGGGAGTTAGGTGATGTGTGTGTCTGTTGGTGTTAAAGAAAGAAGAAACAAAGTAGGTGAAAAAAAAGAATTTAAGATTTAATGGATTAAAAAAGGTGGGAAATGACTAAAATGTCCATGATTTAACTTTGGTAATTAACTGAGTTTGTAAATTGGATGGATTTAGCAATATCTTTATAACGTTAGTGGCTCAGATGTCAAAAATTCTTGTTTTGGATGGATCTAGCAATATTGACCAAACATCAGGGACAAATTTGACTATTTACTCTTAATTTTATATAATTACTTTATGTCTCTCTTAACATAGGTTATTAAACTAAAGTGCAAGTAAAAAGATATAGATTTAGAAAGGAAACTGAAGTCATAAATCAGAAAGTCAAATCCTTCCGGCCATCAACAAAATTTGATTCTCTTGTAAAGTTGTTTATTGTTTTATTTTTTTGGAATTCAAGAG
Source organism: Ambrosia x helenae (assembly GCA_030844895.1). Lineage (NCBI taxonomy): Eukaryota > Viridiplantae > Streptophyta > Magnoliopsida > Asterales > Asteraceae > Ambrosia > Ambrosia x helenae. The sequence goes on from JAUTDX010002208.1 coordinate 4,634, forward strand.
AAAGACACATGACTTCACATGGGATTGTTAAATTTAAACAATTAGTACAGTAAAAGACAACTAAATTATCGTTTTCTCTTACAAAAAACAAAGCATCCGTAATATCTGTCGGAAAAGCATCATGACTTAATAATAGATTTACCAATTTACTCCCCATACTGCATCACTAAAATTGATACACTATACTAGGACCAGTAGTAATAGTAATAGTAATAATAAAACACATGTATTTTACGGTGTTTTAAACTAGAAATATAGTTAACACATGAACTCTTTTGAGCTTAGGACTAATAGTTTTGTTCTTGATTATGCTGCCGAGTGTCCATAGCCTCTTTGATTTTTATCATGTTAACGAATTCACCATACTCTTATAAATCAAAACCTTTAAATCTTTCAAAATCAACCAGTTCTATTAGTTTTTTTCTATCAACACGCACATAAATGATGCTTTATAAAAAATCAAAAATATCGTTATGTTGATCGACCCACAATTGAACATTCCATGATTGAATGAGTTATCTAGAGGAGTTTGTATGTACCATAAGTTTCAAGGACTAGAGCCATTATACACAAGTAACCATAAGTGTCAAACTACTACACAAATAAGTATTATTGACCGTTAATAAATATAACCAAAACCTTAGGGTCTGTTTGGTATGGGGTAATGGAATAGACGACGGAATGGAATGGACAAGGGAATAGAATGGACAAAGGAATGAAATGGATGATTACCATTCCATGGTCATGTTTGGTTACCACGTAAGAATGGAATGAATCATTACTTTGTATTGTTTGGTAGGTAGGAAAAGACTTAGGAATAACTGGCAGTGGTGAGTGGTGGCGATAGCGATTGATAGTGGGTGCCGACGACGGTGTTGGTGGTGGCGGAGGTGGTAGTCGGTGGGTGGTGGCGGTCGTGGTAGCGGCAACGGTGGTGGTCAATGGCGGCGGCAACGATGGGTGGTGGTGGTGGTGATGGTCGGTCCGTGTTGGTGGTGGTGGTCGGTGCTTGGTGGTGGGTGGCGATGGTAGGTGGTGGTCGGTGACGGAGAGTGTCGATGGTGGCAGTCGGTGCTTGGTTGTGGGTGGCAGTGGTCGTGGTGGAGGTGGCGGATGGTGGGTGGTGCGGTGGTGGTAGTGGACGGTGACGGAGAGTGTCGGTGATGGCGGTCAGTGCTTCGTGGTGGTGGCAGGGTGGTCGGTGATGGCAGTAGTAGATGGGTGGCGGTGGTCGGTGACGGAGAGTGGCGGTGGTGGTCGGTGGGTGGTGGCAGTCGGTGGTTGGTGGTGGTCGGTGGTGGCGTCAAGTGGTGGTGGCGATCGTGGTAGTGGTAGAGGTGGTGGTGGTGGTGGTTGGTGCTGATGAAGGGTGACAAAGGGAATGAAATGGAAAAAAAACAGGGGTGGATTAAATGAATTTGGGGTTTTTAGGGGGAATGGAATGGAGGAGGTAATGGATGATTCCATTACCTTGACCAACCAAACACTTTTTTTTCATTCCATCATAATGCTCCATTCTATTCCGCCGTCGATTCCTGCATACTAAACGCTACCTTATAGCAAAAGTAACAAAAAGTTACACACTACTACACAAACAATCCCAAGCCTCCATGCGAAGTTAACAAAACTGTTGGTCAGTGAAAGTCATTCGTTCTATAGTGTCAACTGTACACTACACTAACAAAAATACATAAACAAAAAAAAAATTAAAAACAAAATACAAGAAACATTGGGCATATAATTTTGAAGCAAGCATGTAAATTCAAATCTTAAACAAATCATATACATCCTGAATTGATCCATCACCCCTAAAAAAGAGCTAGGTTTTTTCAACGGCGAGACCAAAATACCTACGGTTTAGCCCTAGCAAACAAACGTATCCAGTAATATCCCACTCAGAAAGTAGGGTTAATGAAGTCTAAGATGATGGCAAACCTTACCTCTGCCCCAGGACATAATATCGCGAAATATGTCAAGATAACATCCGAAAACAATGGGGAAAAACGTGGGTATTTTGGACTATTTAGATCAATGATGGAAAGCTAAAACCTTTGTTAATTATGTAAAGGGTCTGGGCAGCTGGGCACAATTCTTTTATTTTCTTGAAAACTTTTGTGAGGAAGTCTTCCATTAAAGAACTTTCTATGAAGCTGTGATCTTCTAACCACATCCGAATCTTGTGGCGGTGGTGGTGCTGCTGGCGGCGGTGGCGGTGTTGACACTCTTATACTGCAATGATCACCACTCAAAACCCATATTTGTAGCACTGACAACATGATCAACACCACCACTAAGTAAACTTTCCGTCTGCTGGTGGAATATGACTGCATGGCCAGTGAAACACACACATAAAGTGGTGGTTCTCAGTTGATTAATGTTGAGTGTGTTTAATTAGCTGATTGATGTTATCCAGTAAGAGTTTTGTATTTATTAGCTCACTTGTTGTTCAACTATGTGGATGAGTGTATTATTATTCAAGAATTGGTTAGAGAAAGATACTTTGAGTTTTTTCATGCATGAATGGGACCCGATTTGGTATAAACAAACAAAAATAATGATAAAGAAATCTTTAATACGTACTCAAGGTTCATGATGGTACATGTATTTGTAGAGAAATTGTTTTGTGAATGAAAGAGGAAAAGGTCTTAAAAGTTATAATAATTATGGTCTGATTTTAAAATGATTACTTATTCATTTGAGCATAAGAAGGTATTTGAATAGAAAAATCATATAACCCGAACATGTCAAAGAGGATGTGTCTATCTTTGATGCAGGCCTACGAGGGCCAGTTGAAGACATTGTTGTCAGCGGGGGACCGCATTTGGGGACCTTCAGTGGAGGTTGGCTTCTTTCCCTATGCGTTGCGGGGCTTAGGGCTTATCTCGGCGGAGGACGTCTCCGTATATGCTTTTGTGGCGTCCAGGGCCCAGTCGTGGAAATTGCAGGACCACATCTTGCGAAGCGCTGGTGTTGTGGGGGTGGATCCTGACTACTCCCTTGCGCTTTGTAATATTGGAACAACTCTTCCGGACCTTAATCTAGGTGGTTTTACCAATAAGGAGACCGCCCCCAAGAAACCTCAACAAACTTTGGCGAGTGCTCTTTATGCTAAACACCACAGGATATGGAGGAGCGGTTCGATATGACCCCCGCGTCAAAAGGCAGTTTTTGCTTGTCTCAAGGGGACTCATGCCTAGGATTTTTTAACTGTTGCGCCTATTGAAGGTCTTGGGCAACGGATGTCAGCAGTTGAATACAGAGCCATCCTTAAATACCGTCTCATGATTCCCCTTTTTCCGCCAGACGGCTCATGCCCCATTTGTAAAAAAGTCTGTTTGGATAGATTTGGCGATCATGCCCTCCACTGTAAGGAAATGCCGGGGTTCAAGTATCGTCATGACTGGGTTAGAGATGTTTTATGGGATGTGCTTAGGCGTGTCGGGATCACAGCCAAGAAAGAAGCCCCTGTTAACTTTCTGACTGACCCACGAGAGGGAAGATCTACCCTGCGTCCTGCGGACGTCCTTGTGTTTTGGCTGGGCGGGGGGTAAGCACGCGTGTATTGACCTCACTGGAGTGTCCCCACTGGTAGGGCTGAGAGATAGTGGATTCGTTTCGGGACAAGACAGTTTTGAAGGCGGAAGCTAGGAAGGTTGCTAAGCACGAGGCAGCGTGTTTAGAGAATCAGCATGTGTTCATTTCGTTTGCCTTCGACACTTTTGGATCCCTAGCCCCTGAGGAAGTTCGCTTTTTTCGAGCGGGTGCAGAAGGTGGTCCACGGTGACTCGCAAAGCCCGAGAAACCAAGGGTTGTATTTAGTAGAATAGGCTTTGCGATTCAAAAGGGGATAGCGGCGCAACTTGTTGCTCGCTTACCCCATTATCCAGATGTAACTTGGTTATTATAAATAATATAATAAAACATTAAAACTAAACATTTATCTATGTATTAGGTTATATCCCGGGAGCTTATCAGGATACACAAATCTAATATGAAGTGACAAAATATGTGTCACGATGTAATATAGAAATTAATGCACTATAATATGATGATATAATATGATGAAGCAACAATTTTAATCATGTGAATAAGAATGAAAATGTATATTAAAGAGAGAATGTACATTAGGATAAGGAGCAAGGGCACAAACAAATATTGCAAGACGTGATTAAGGCGGTGGTGTTGAAGGTGTAACTTTTTTTTAGAAACGACTTGTTTTTAAAATTATTCTGCTTTGGATGAAAACATAACTTCATTTACAGTTTCCTCTTGTGTAAATATTTCATTAGAAACTTGTGTATCACACGAGTTAAAACATTCTTTTTATTTATTTATAATTTGGTTATAAATAATTACATGAGTTGGATCAATAACATATTAAATGATTTTTAATAAGCGAAAATATAAAAAGAATAAATTAAGAAAATAAATATTAAATAAATAAGAGATAAACATGAAATTATGATTTAATATTATTATTTCATATGAGAAAGAATTAAGATAATTATAAGAATATTATTTATCATGTACTAAAGTAATAATAAAAAGATAACGATTTTAAAATTAATAAATATTGGGTTAATTGAGTTTATTTATAACCTAAAATTTTTTTGCGGGAATTCAAGGGTGGGGATGGTCTCACCAAGTGACATGTCCTCCCCACCCCGATCGCTTTATTATATATATAGACTAGATTATCCCTAGTGTGCTTCATGGGATAGACAAATTGAATATGTCGTTTTTAAGGAATTTTTTTAAAGGATCAACACTTGATAAGTCATAAAACCTACTTCTAATTCTACGCATGCACATTTTGCTCAAGTGAAGTCCTGTACAACTTTGTCACTTTCTCAAGACATTCTAAATCTATGATATGAAACTGGGAAAAAAACAACCAAGTTGGAATAAAATGATATGTCATGATGATGACTAATTTAAGAAGGCTTGTATGGTGGGGTGATTAATTATCACTTATCAGCTAGATATTTACTTGTGTCTAAGAATCTAGGCTTTATCCAACCGGCTTAGCAACCTTTGTAATCAATATTCTTAGCAACACCAATCAAAATACAAAAAAAAAATAGATTCTTACCAAACTGACTACATCTGTGAATATATATGTAGTTAGCAGAATTTTATATATAATAGTGGGTTCAAAAGCATATCTACTATTATAACATTATTAGTGACTTGCCTAGACATGATTAATAAATTACCTAAAAATATTGTGTATTTTTTTGCATGAACAAAACAATAAAATAGTCATTATTTTTCTTTGTTTTTATATAGCAATATGGTGCGCTAATTGGAAAGATAATAAAATGCTTGTTAATTTGGTGTAATTTTTTTTTTATAAAAAATGTCCTATATACAAGTTACTAACGTTTTAAAAATTATGAGTGGAAAATAAGAAAAAAATAAAGATGTAAATATTAATTAACATACTGAAATTTTAAAAATAATAATTAATAGTTATCTTTAATTAAAGTTATAATTAAAAAGACTTTTGGGGGGAAATCACGGAGTGTGAAGGCCTCACATAATGCCACGTGATATACCTAGGGTTGTAAACGAACAAAACAAACACGAACAACACTGTGTTCATGTTCGTTTGTTAATGAAATAATATGTCACAACTGTTCATTAACATATACCGAACGAGTGATCGGATGTCGCGGTCCGGTCAAAAATAGTATTTATATGTTCTAAATTACCTTAGCTAATGTAGTGATGACCTTGGTCGTCACGGGTCATGCAAAACCTAAATAACCTAGGTAGCTAGGGTAAGTAGGGTATCGAATCCAAGGAGCATGTGGTTAGCGTCACACTAGCGGTTTGTTTGTCTAAGCTATTTACAAAACAAGTAAGCAAAACAATTATGAAGTTGGCTTATTATGAAGCTTGCTATTTTGATCTTTTTGTTGGTTTTGAAGAAGTTGGAATTACTTAGTAATGAAAGCAACAATAAAATTTAACCAACATTCACTCCCGGGTTAGAATATGCAAGCAACTAGGATTCAAGGGTTATTATGATAGATTTGCAATTTCACTTGCATGAATCGCTAGGACAGAGAATCAAGACTTAGGCATCAACAAATAGCTACTAGGCCCTAAGTATGCTTCATTATCTAGTTCACCAAATCCTATATGTTGAGTTAAGGCATAAATGATAGAATTCATCTTATGAGCTTAAAAACACAATGGTCTCTAAACATGCAATAAGTCTAACCCAATACCAAGTCAATTAAGCACAACAACTAATTCATACAAATGATGTCACGATCACAAGTAGATTTGCAAGATACAAAAACCTTTAGTCATATAATGAGTCTAACCCAATATCCCAACTTAAGTGATAGGGTTTATCTCACAAGTCTAAAGATAATGTTGAATCAAAACTTAATTGACAAGATTCATCTCTATGGTTTAAGTAAACAAGAACATACACAGGGTCCAACCCAACATCAAAAGCTAATTGATGGAATTCATCCCCATGACTCAAGCACAACATAAACATACACAAAGTTCAACCCAATATCAATGATTCATTAAGAACAACACTTATTTCTTACAAACTACAATAATAATAACAACATAATGAATCCTTAAACTTACAATCCTTCACCCGGAAGTGAAGGGGAACTTAACCAATCATGGTTTTGGAAGCTTGGATGATGATGAAGAAGGTAGGAGAATAAGCCATGAGAAGTATGGAATGGAGGTTGGGTGTTCTTAGTGCTTGAAAATGAATGATGGTGAAAGTGGTGATGAAGTGGATGAAAGATCTTAATGATTGATGATGATATGGAATGGATTGGGATGGATTGAGATGATGAAAAACCCCAAAAAATATGTATTTTGGTCGCCCAAATCGCCCTAAGGCGGCTCCCCCCGAGTTAGGGTTTCTTTTCTTTTGTTTTATAGAAGAAATTGGTGAAAATCTGCAGCAGCCGTCGCTGACGGCCCTCTGGCCGTCTCTGACGGCAGTAGCCGTCGATGACGGCCCCCTGGCCGTCGCTGACGGCCAGACAAATCCTGACGCCCCAATTCGCGGCAGACGGCCGCCCAGACGGCTGAAAACTTGTTTTCTTCATAACTTTTTCATTTCAACTCCGTTTTCCTCCATTTTCGCGGCCACGTTTTCGTATTTCAACCCTTTTTCATTTAATACAAAAATATCTCCATTTCAAATCCATTAATTTTTTCCAAAACACATCCACTCTTCATTCTTTGCACTCGGTTGCTCGTTTCTTCGCCAATTTAGCACTTATAACTTGTCATCCATCAATCCTCGGCTAAGTACCTAGTTCCAGACAAAGCTACACACAACAAACATTAAAAATACAAAAATAAACTATACAAATGTGTTCTTTTCGGACTCACATCACACCCCCACACTTATCTTTTTTCAGTCCGTGAAAAACTCTATAAAATATTTTTAGCAACAAACATAATTTGGTCTTTTCTAGGGCTCTCTCTTAAGGTTCAAAATCATACCTCATTTGAGACAAGCATTAGATGTGTTCATTCAACAAGCTCAATATATAGATTTTTCAAAAATAGAATTAAACTAGATCAAGTTTAACATTCTGTTGAACTCCTTTATATGCAACACACCCCTCGCAATCTTCACTCCTCTAGGTATAATATATGGACTAGCAAAAGACGTGCTAGTATTATTCACTCAAAGACCAAAACTGAAACTTGTTAATATAAACTTGTATAACAATCACACTTAATAAAAATGCACATATGTATAAAAGGACTTAGTTTTGGGCTTTGGGTAAAGGTGGGAGAATGTGGGTAAAAATGGCTAAAATAAAAATGTGGTGAAACCGAACTCGCTTTTGATCCTTATTGAACAACTAATACAATACATATTTTCTTTTTCTTTTCCTTTTTTTTTCATATATATATTTTTCTCTTTTTTTTTTTTCTTTCATTTTTTTTTTCATGAAGTAAATACATAAACATACAAAAACAAAAGTATTCACACTTTGGATCTAATAGAAGTTTGATAAAATTATTGGATGGTTGGTCGAAATATATGGTTTTGACAAACGAAGGGCTTAGGCTCAAAGTTGGCGACTAATGGTTATATTTTGGGTAAACATGGTTAACACAAGAATGGTGTAAAAGAAAAGGGTATCCTAAATTGCCTTTAACATTTAGTGCATATTCACTTAGCATGTATCAAATCATACAAGTTTTGTAACAAAGCAACAGTGGCCTACACTCAACAAATGAAATATATACATATATGTACTCAAATGTAAGTGGGCTCAAATCTCACCAAAAGTGGAAATAAGGTTACCGACGTGTGCATATAATTGTTTTCACTAGCTTGCTAAACTTAAACATGTAATTCTAATATTTTTCTAAAAAAAACTTGTTGAAAACGATTCATATTACCTATCACAAATTAACTATGATTAAGAATCTATAGTAAAAACAACCTAAAATCGACCGTGGCAAAATTTTAAATGTTTGTATTTCATGTTAAGAATTTTTCAAGGACTATTTTTTTTATAAAAATTTTGAAACACATCAAAATTTCCCTACCCCCACACTTTGAACGTTACATTGTCCTCAATGTAGAAATGGGAAAGACTAAAAACATTTACGGGAATGTGACAAAGTCAAACCAAAGAATTCACCCTAATCAACATAACTAAGATAGATCCTTTAAACCTCCCGGTAGCCCGGTTATGAGGACGAGTGAGGTCTCGTGAGGGTTATATAGGAAACACACCCACAACGTTTATTTACCTACCACACAAAATAAAATAAAAACAAAAAAATAAATAAAAAAACACAAAAAGAAAAGAAAAACAAACATAAGGACAAGAACGACTCCCCTTTGATATGATGATGTCTCGAAGCCGCGTTGTCCAAAATTCCACTTTGGTTGTATAGCATTTCATTCGCAAGCCCAAAAGTGGTAGTCATCTTCACCCGAATGGAGATTAAGTACGGGTGAAGTGATCTAAGCAAAACAAACACACCAAACACACAATACACAAAATAATATATACATACTCGGGGTGCCTCCCGAGAGCGCTAAATTTAAGGGTCTTTAGCCGGACCGTACCCATTTTGACTTTCAAGGTGGTCTAAGTGAACATTTTCCTACCGAGTTTGCATTATATGCTCGGTAGTTTACATGCCAATTCCATAGATGTTTAAAGATTGGCATGAGAATTGGGCCCTTATTGTTGTTATGGAGTCGTTTAGCAATAAATTGCCAAATGTCTTTTGTTTCCACCCTCCGATCTTTTGTTTTTGTTAGTTCCTCCTTAGTTTCATTTGTAATTTTTGACACATTAGGAGGAACAGGAAGTATTAAGATTGCTTCATTTTCTGGTTTTTTGAAAAATGTTAAGTCTTCATTTAGATTTAAACATTCATTTTCATGCATGGGAAGACTTGTAACATTTTCATTTACTTCAATATTAACTACAACCTCATTAGTCAACTCATTTTGCTTACATTTTAATTGGGCCCATTCCTCAGTTAATGTATGAACCTGTTCAACCAAGGCATAATGTGCTTGAGCTCTTCGCTTAGCAGCTTTTCTTTCTTCTATTACGAGAGCCATAATTGCTTCAAGCTTAGAGTTCACCGACTCTTGAGGTTCTTCCCCATTTGAGTTGTTATTGTAGTTGACTTGTGGTTGATAGTTTTCTTGACGTGGCCTTGCCCTATAACCAGACTTCCACTTTTCTTTCCAATGTTCTGGATTACTCCAAAACACTGTGCAATCTTCATGTATGTGAATTTTCCCGCAACAAAAACAGAAATAATCTTCCGGTGGTGGTGGCATTGGATATTCGTCAGTCCCGTGAGTAAAACTTTCACCATAATAGGAATTCCTATTACAGATGTTGTCATACAATGCACGTTCCTTGTTTGCTTGGACTCTTTCATGAAATATTAGGCAATCTTGTAAGTAATGCTCTCCGCTCCCACAAACATTCACATGGGTCATCATCTACCCAATTCATGGTGAAGTTAAGTGTTTCGTAATGTTATAACTGCACAAACAACTCAACTACCCAAGTGAAATCAAAATAAAAATAAAAACATAAAAACACAATAATTTTTTTTAGAATTTTTAAACAACTAAATTAAAAAAAAACAAACAAACAAGCAATACAATACTAAGCGCACTAGCTCCCCGGCAACGGCGCCATTTGATGACCTTGGTCGTCACGGGTCATGCAAAACCTAAATAACCTAGGTAGCTAGGGTAAGTAGGGTATCGAATCCAAGGAGCATGTGGTTAGCGTCACACTAGCGGTTTGTTTGTCTAAGCTATTTACAAAACAAGTAAGCAAAACAATTATGAAGTTGGCTTATTATGAAGCTTGCTATTTTGATCTTTTTGTTGGTTTTGAAGAAGTTGGAATTACTTAGTAATGAAAGCAACAATAAAATTTAACCAACATTCACTCCCGGGTTAGAATATGCAAGCAACTAGGATTCAAGGGTTATTATGATAGATTTGCAATTTCACTTGCATGAATCGCTAGGACAGAGAATCAAGACTTAGGCATCAACAAATAGCTACTAGGCCCTAAGTATGCTTCATTATCTAGTTCACCAAATCCTATATGTTGAGTTAAGGCATAAATGATAGAATTCATCTTATGAGCTTAAAAACATAATGGTCTCTAAACATGCAATAAGTCCAACCCAATACCAAGACAATTAAGCACAACAATTAATTCATACAAATGATGTCACGATCACAAGTAGATTTGCAAGATACAAAAACCTTTAGTCATATAATGAGTCTAACCCAATATCCCAACTTAAGTGATAGGGTTTATCTCACAAGTCTAAAGATAATGTTGAATCAAAACTTAATTGACAAGATTCATCTCTATGGTTTAAGCATACGAGAACATACACAAGGTCCAACCCAACATCAAAAGCTAATTGATGGAATTCATCCCCATGACTCAAGCACAACATAAACATACACAAAGTTCAACCCAATATCAATGATTCATTAAGAACAACACTTATTTCTTACAAACTACAATAATAATAACAACATAATGAATCCTTAAACTTACAATCCTTCACCCGGAAGTGAAGGGGAACTTAACCAATCATGGTTTTGGAAGCTTGGATGATGATGAAGAAGGTAGGAGAATAAGCCATGAGAAGTATGGAATGGAGGTTGGGTGTTCTTAGTGCTTGAAGATGAATGATGGTGAAAGTGGTGATGAAGTGGATGAAAGATCTTAATGATTGATGATGATATGGAATGGATTGGGATGGATTGAGATGATGAAAAACCCCAAAAATGTGTATTTTGGTCACCCAAATCGCCCTAAGGCGGCTCCCCCCGAGTTAGGGTTTCTTTTCTTTTGTTTTATAGAAGAAATTGGTGAAAATCTGCAGCAGCCGTCGCTGACGGCCCTCTGGCCGTCTCTGACGGCAGTAGCCGTCGATGACGGCCCCCTGGCCGTCGCTGACGGCCAGACAAATCCTGACGCCCCAATTCGCGGCAGACGGCCGCCCAGACGGCTGAAAACTTGTTTTCTTCATAACTTTTTCATTTCAACTCCGTTTTCCTCCATTTTTGCGGCCCACGTTTTCGTATTTCAACCCTTTTTCATTTAATACAAAAATATCTCCATTTCAAATCCATTAATTTTTCCAAAACACATCCACTCTTCATTCTTTGCACTCGGTTGCTCGTTTCTTCGCCAATTTAGCACTTATAACTTGTCATCCATCAATCCTCGGCTAAGTACCTAGTTCCAGACAAAGCTACACACAACAAACATTAAAAATACAAAAATAAACTATACAAATGTGTTCTTTTCGGACTCACATCATGTAGTAGTGGCAATAAGGGTGTCGAACCACGAAAAGTTTGTGGTCGGTGAATATTGTCTAGTTGATTGGAAAATGTTGTTTATGAAGATGCTATATTACTTTTGAAGGTTGCACTTTGTTCATTTAAGAAATTTGGTTGAAAGGAGTTTTTGATTAATAAAACTTGGATTTGAAAAGTAATAGAGATAGTGAAAAACAAATTTAGGTTACAATTAATTAATTAAAAAGACCACACCCGGGTTTCAACAATTGAAGTCTAAGGTTATCACAAATGGGTCAAACAATTATAATGTAATTGGTGTTAACGGATTGATTGTTCAATAGGTTTAGGTATCAAGAATCATCAACATTTAAAGATGGACAATAATATACTTCATCACACTAGAACATACAACCCTATGTTTGTGTTAGAGCAAGAAAACCATGTTCATAACACTAGAAATTGGCACAAGATCAATTAGCTAAAATGTATTCAACATAAGATTAATCACAATCTAACACAAAAGTTCAAAACACACAATCACACAATCAAAAATTTAAAGAAATACCCAAGTGTTAAACCCTTGAACCTCAATTGTCTACTCCCAAGTGTGATACAAAGAGAATTAGCCACACATGGCTATGGAGCTTGAATTTTCAATAATTGGGTCTTGATTCTTGAGATCTTCAATAATAGGATGTTTTTATGTTCTTGAATTGAAGGAATGATTGGGATTTATAGGATTGAGTTATGGAGGAAAAGATACCTAATCATGAGCCTTCAAAGTGTTTTAAAACCAAAATTACGAAACTCCCATTTTGATACGCATTAAAAACATTAAAATGGGATGTTGACTAGAAGTGCTGTAGCCGACGCGAGTTTCTGGCGTCGGCAACGCCAGTTTTTGTAGTAGGCGACGCCAGATCAATTTTGGCTACAAGGAATCTTGCTGTCCTACAGCACCTTGGCACCATTCTCCTACGCGAGTGGCGTCGCTTATTAATAAACAATTAATATTTATTAATCTAACCTCGTGTAATATATAAGTTTGTAACCAAAGTATAATGTTATAGTAAGTAAATAGTATATCAACATTTTCAAATAAATATCTTCATGACTTTATGTGTTAATTAATTATATTACATTTAGTTAATCTATGTAAAGAGCATACATATTAGCTCCTTCATAATGATGTGAGTGTGATCTCTATATTATATAGAGTGGGTATAAGTGCTTGTGAGTAGAGGAGATAGAAAATATTTGGAGGAGACACTGTTCATCCTCCATATTTTTTTAATATTTTTATAAGTGGTTGTGAGTAGATGAGAAAGAAAAAGTAATGATAAAAGTATACAATAAGACTATGTGTTGTGGGTAGAGGTGAGTGATGGCTCTATCCTTTAATATTGAGTCACGTAGGCGCTGACATAGCAGGGTTATAAAGCTGTTGCTCACTCGCCTGATGCTGTTGTGGCTAGAGGTGAGCAGCAGCTTTATCCAAAAAAAATTAACTATTATTTTTTAAACTTTGTTATTTTAAATTTATATAATACTTAAATTTGTAACACAAATTAAATAATAAACATAAAATATTCATTAATAAAAAAAATTAAAAAGACATAATTAATAAAAAAAGATAAAAACTAGTAACTACTCCTCTTCGTCGTTGAGCTCTTGTTCGAATTCCTTCACGAGACAGTACTATTCTCGTTGAAGTATCACCCGACGAGACATTGGTAGGTTGCTAAAGTCTTTCGTTAAAAAGTCCATGTTCCTCAATCGAACTTTATCGACTTTAGCTTTCGCCGTCATCTCCATTGTAGTCCTTATTTTGCTAAATTCCCCCGAGAACTCGGTATCGGCTTTGTTAGTAGTTTATTTAGCTTTCATCTTGTCCCTTCCAACTTGTCGACCTAGGGGGGACGGGGGAAGACACTCATCAGAGTTTAGGTCAATCCCCACGTGAGCATCCGAGCTTGTGGAGGAGATATACCCACCCGATGAAGAGGTTTTGGCCCGCTTTGATGAGCCGCTTTCACTCATCTCTTCAATCGAAATAGCTCCACCATTTGGAGCAATTACGAAGGATTTTTCACAAGTAGTCTTCATCCCACGTTTTGTTTGTCTTGTACTTGCGTAACACCTCATCTTTCCACTCATTGCAAGTAAACTGATAGACATTAAGATCGCTAGACCCACTCACTCGCACTCAAGCAGCGTTCCTGTTATGAAGGTTAGTAAACAAGCCCACATATTTCTAATCTCGGCCCATTGGCCGAAAATCATATCCGGCGAACGGATTTCACTCCCCACTTCTTTGTAGAAAAATTCTCGGATTCGTCTCCAAAAAACCTTCGCCCGCTGATAGTCGGCTACAAAAAATATATATATCTATAGAGTTAAAATCAATTATTTGCAACATATATATAGTTAGATATATATATATATATATATAGGTAGAAATATATATATATATATATATATATATATATATAGTGGAAGTATATAGAGAAAACCCTTGTTATATGGTAAACTCTGGAAACTCTAACTTCCCGACTTTTTTTATGAAAATTTTAGGGTATGTAATATACATTTTTTTAAGCATTTTGAGCCAAAAAAATCGAAAAAACATCGAGCGGGTTTTTTTTTAAAAAATAAAAAACGTCTACTGTTAACATATAGTTAACACATGGTTAACACCTGTTATTTTCGCTTAACATGTGTTAGTCAAAATTTTATTTTTTTAAAAAAAAAAAACTACTCGGCGTTTTTTTTAATTTTTTTGGCTCAAAATGCTTAAAATCATGTATATTACTTGCCCTATTTTTTTCAAAAAAAAATAAAAATTGGGAAGTCAGAGTTTCCAGAGTTTACCGTATAAGGATGGGTTTCCAAATTATCCTAACCCTATATATATAGGGTTGTGTTATTTTGAGAACTAGTGTGAGTTGAGAGAACCATAAGAACCATTATAGGCCATTGATCTTGTGAAATCAATCGTTGAGATCAAAAGTTTGTGTATTTTGTCTTTACTTGCTAATTAAATTAGTATTAAGAATATTTTAATGTAATAAAGTACAATTAGGGGTATTAAGGTAAAACCACTATGTGAGAGAAATAATTAATATAATATCATGTGATTTTTTTATTCAATAATTCAAAAAAATCATATTTTAAACTATAATTTATTTTTTAATTTCTTTACTTTTTTTAACAAAATAATCAGATAAAGCTAATGAGGGATGATTTTACACTGGTGTAATTTTTTACACCAGCGTAATTCTACCTTGATTTACACCGGGGTAATTATTTGCACCAGTGTAAATCTACCATACAGAAACCTACTACACAAAAACACTAGTGTAAAAACCAAAACAACATATATACATTCGTATTACACCACTGTAAAAATGCCCAAAAAAAAAACATCTATACATTCATATTACACGACTGTAAAAAATGCCCTAAAACATCTATGCATTCGTATTAACCGCTCGGCGCTTTTTTGATTTTTTTTTGGCTCAAAATGCTTAGAATTATGTATATTACATGCCCTAAAAAGCTCGGGAAGTTAGAGTTTCCACGGTTTTCACCCTAATATAGGGTTTTCTATGGATACTTAGCCTCTATATATATATATATATATATATATATAGGTAAAGTATATGGAGGAAACCCTCCTTATTTGGTAAACTCTGGAAACTCTGACTTCCCAACATTTTTTTATTTTGAAAAAAATAGGGTATGTAATATACATTTTTTTTAAGCATTTTGAGCCAAAAAAATCAAAAAAGCGCCGAACGGTTTTTTTTTTTTAAATAAAAAACGTCTACTGTTTACATATAGTTAACACATTGTTAACACCTGTTATTAGCGCTTAACATGTGTTAGTCAAAATTTTATTTTATTTTTTAAAAAAAAAATACTCGGCGCTTTTTTAATTTTTTTGGCCCAAAATGCTTAAAATCATGTATATTACTTGCCCTATTTTTTTCAAAAAAAAAATATTGGGAAGTCAGAGTTTCCAGAGTTTACCAAATAAGGAGGGTTTTCTTTATATCCATTCCCTATATATATATATATATTATATATATATATAAAGTTAAAAAAATTAGTTATACCGGCTTTTCGATCTTCCGGTACTTCCACCCAAGCCCGACAAAGGGCTATTTTCTCCTCTTTCGTCTAAGGTGTCACTTGACGCTTTGGTCATAAATTCTGTTCGGGTGGTTCACCACCCCTACCACCACTTCTGCCATCACTTCTGTCGGCGACGTCCCGTCCTCGGCCACCACCTCTACCGTCGGCCCACCTCCCCAGCACCACTTATGCCACCTCGCCTTTGGGTTGTTGGTTGCGATTCCGGAATCACAAAATCCGAAGAAAGTGGTGGCATTTGGCTAAGATTAACTTCGAATTAGTTACTCATACCACCATACTCGTCTTCATCAAGGAACTCCATAGTGGGTTGGTAACATCCTTGCCATTGTGACGGATCCATTTTTGTAAAGATCAAATGTTGTTTTTGATTTGTAGGTTGAAGAGTGTATTTTGTTTGTTTAAAGTGAATAAAAAAAGTTTTTTTTATTTAAATAGTCAAACTATTCGTTGGCCAACGGCTAGTGGCTACCAACGGTCATAATCTCCTCGCTAGCCCACGTGACTATAGTCACGTCCACTCGCTCGCGCCAGCTATCGCTTAAGGTTGTTGTGGTTCAAGCGAGCCACGTGGATTGGTTTGTGGCTCGCGGCTACTCGCTCGCGGGTCACAACACATAGTCTAAGTGTTATAAAATAAAAAAGGAGAGAGAAATATAACGATTTTTAGTGTAATTATAGAGATGGAGATGGAGCAGCTAATGTGAATGCTCTAATATACGGGTTTTTAAAGTTCTAACTTTTTTTTATTACTGAATATATAAAATGATATGTATTTAAACAGTGCAATACACGGGTTTCTAAAATATATAATATGTTAATAGGATTCCAATTAATGTCATGTGACATTTTCTTCATACAAATTGTAATAATATTATTAATATCTAACATTTAATAACTAATATTACCATTTGTATAACAAATTGTTGAATATGGTTAAGGTCGGAATGCCAACAAATACATAATTTAAAGTAATAACTAATGGAATTCTACGCGCGATGTAGTGGGAATTCTGTTTGGTTTGTTACGGTATCGTATAATATTAGTACTCGATTTATCAAGCGAAAGAAATAACCATAGAAATAAACTCGTTAAACTCCTTGGTATAAAAAATTTGTGATCAGTTTTATATTTTTATTGAAACTTTACTCTTGCAAAAAAAAATCATGATAGCAAAATGAAAACAATTTTATATTAAAATTTTTGTTTATACAAAAGGATAATCGTGTCAAATGCAGTGAAGTTGACACATTTTAGCTGTGTATTGAACTAAAATTCTTATTTACAACATACAAGGGTACCAAATCTAGTAAAAGTTCACCATTTTGTGTAACATTTTACAACCTGAAATGCTAATGTAGAAATCTCCACTTTTTTTAGTCTTATGTTAGAGTATTCACACTTGTCGGGGTGGGATGAAATTCTAAACCGTCACATTACCATGTTACATCAATTCAAAACACAATCATTTTAAATCTACATATTCCTCCAACTGCAAATTATTCTAGACCTTCACCTCGCACCCCCGTTTTACAAAAATAAATAAATAAATAAATAAATAAATACTATAAAATTATCATGTGTGTATGATGGATCCCATGTGGCATGTTTTGGACTAGTCCGCTTGAACGGACCCCAACCCACCAAAATCACTTCCGGACGCCAATGGTGATCCGTCTGGTTTGAAAAGTCCGGAATTCCGGATCATACCACACAAGCACTATTGTGGTTGCTCTTAGATATGGAAGGAAAAGAAAACAAGAAACATTCATGACCAAAAATGGATATGACATTAACTTCAAAAGAATTTGTTGCAAAGATACCGGTATTGCATTAAGTAATACGTAATCATTTGCCTTAATCCATTTATCCGTCTGCTAATGAAATATATTAGGCTATACTAGTAGGGTGCCCGCGCGTTGCGGCGGGTAACAACATTTAGATTGGTTAGGTTAAACAATAATCAATTGACCGAAATATTTGTCTTGATGTGTGGTATAATCATTAGCAGGGCTTGACTGCATTTTTAGTAAAATCAGGGGGGAGCATACACAATATATAAAAAATATTCGGAATTTTTAGGTTAAAACACACTACGACCAAAAGGGGGGTGGGGGGTTGGCTCGTGGCCCGAAAGAAGTTCTGTCAGTGGGCATATCCGAATTAACCGATCAAATTATACATAATGTATATAGATTTCAACTATTAGATTATACATTTTCAAGATATTTTCCTTATATATATATATATATCCGAAAACACAGAGTTGTGAACTATATTATAGTATTTTTCATTAAAGAACTCAAGTTGAGAACTATGTCATAGCGTGTATCTTCTCATTCAACAACTTATTAGACCAAGTGTAATGGCTCGCGAAATAGGGCGTTAAATGCCCTTTTGGCGCCCCATTAACCCACGCACACCTCCTACGTTAAAGGGGCGCTAAAGGCACATACGCGAAAATTTTCGCGTGGGTTAAATTTTGTTCCAGCCAATCACATCCTTCCATTTCATTTTTTTTCCCTTTTTTCATTCAAATATAATACCATTATATATTCACCCCCTTTCACCCACCATTACTTCCCTTGCCCATTTTAAGCCCATTTCACCCGGCAAGTGGCCCCACATTGCCAAGTGTCAAAAAATGTCCATTTCACCCACCAAATTTCACCTACCATACACATGGTCTTACACAAAAAAATTCTACAAACACAAATGAGATAAAATTCTGACATTAATGAATAATATTGTTGGGTAAGTGGTAAACAATTTTTAAACAAAATTTTGAATTCAATATATAAAAATATTTTTTTTACCACAATCGAATCCTATGTGCTAACAGAAGTGCAAGCACATAAATATATACATAGCAATAATTTATGTGATACGCTAAGCAAAAAATTAGGGTGACTGTGAGGAGTGAGAAGTTACATGTGCACACTTACTTTGTTTTCGTTCCGTTATTACTTAACCTTAACATATCATTTTCTAAATTTTAAAAAATTATAGCAATACTATAATCAAATTAAAGGGAACAAAATGCCCATTTATACAGTGTAATAATATTAAGATAATATTAATGTATGAAAAAGTTTTGGACGTTTAAAAATCGTGGGAGTAGTTGATTGAAATAATGGTGAAAAAGTGTAATTATTATTTAAATAAACAAAAGTTGAGTAAAGTTGAATGGGCAAATGTGTAAGTATTGTATAAAAGATACTACCCTAAAAAAATAGTTAATAAGTGCATTGTATGTTGTACTCTAACCAATTATACTTGTAAAACTTAAATTATATGAGGTACTTGGGAAATGTAGTATAAGATAGTATAAATATAGAAGCTTTCGGTTCATTTTCGTTTGCTTTCGTTTTGATTAATACTTAATCTTAACATATCATTTTTTTAAATTAAAAAAATTATAGCAATACTATACTCAAATTAAAGAGAAAAAAATACTTGTTTATACGGTGTAATAATATTAACAAAATATTAACGTACAAAAAAGTTATGGACGTTTAAAAATCGTGAGGGGTAGTTGGTTATAATAATGGTAAAAAGTGTAATTATTATTTAAATAAATAAAAGTTCAGGGGTAAATGTGTAAGTATTGTATAAAACACATATTTGCCCTCAAAAAGTAGTTATTATGTGCATTGTGTGTTGTACTCTAAGCAATTATACTTGTAAAACTTAAATTTTAAGAGGTCCTTGTGAAATGCTTTATAAGATAGTATAGATTGTGTGATCACCAACTCCCTCAAATGTCATATCATTGTAACATCATTTTCTCCCTTCCTTTAGAGCAGGTGTAGTCGTGGCGCCATAAAGCGTGATACAAAAAAATAACGGCCCCCACACACCGTTACGGGGGGCGTTATTAGGCAAAAAAGGGGGAAGGCGTTGTATATATAACGCTACAACCCAAAATGAACAAACCAATCAATTGTTGCCACGTGTTAAATAGGATTTGTTTGTGTTTTATCAGGGTTTTTTTTAAGTAACGCCCCTTTTTTCTTCCCCCACTACACCCAGTTTTCACTTCAAGCCCATGCTGACTCAGCTGCCACGTGGACCAATCAGAATCAGGGGCGTTATATTTAACCCCCCCCCCCCCACTACACATGGTCTTAAAAATAAGAGAGATAACCAATCAACTTGCTCGGTGAAGACGATGGATTTCCACCAAAGATGCCGAAGAAATCTCGGGGAGGGGGCGGTGTGCCCGACGGTGGGCTTGCCACCTCACCCTCACCGAGTATGTTGCGGAGTACACACCGATTAGTCTTAATATATTTTAATAAATCTACAAACTGTATAATAGTTCAAAGTTATTAAAAAGTTGAAATTAGTAAATTTAATAAAAATTATAATTATAGTTGATTATCTGCCTATTTGGTATTTCAGTTTCGAAATTAAGTAGAAGTTAGTTTGGATTGAAACCATAGAAGAGAACTACTTGTCATTTTTTTCCATTATTTAAATTTAGTTCGCCGGTTTTACTAAAAAGTAACCTATATGTATTTTACTACTACAAAAAAAGATTATACTATAAAATCATTGTAATGGATTGCAAAAACACCATTATAATCGCATGGTTATAATCGCATGGTTCGTTAATATTGATCATTAAAAATAGTCATCCTTTGCAAGTAGTTTAGATGCATAGGCATAGGCGAAGCTTAGTTGGGCCAAGGGGTGCCCTACCCTCCCATTTTTTTTTTGCTATGTAGTGTAATTTTACGCGTTTTCAATCGAAAATTGTATATGTATTGAGCTCACCTCCCCCTAATTTATGATTCCGTTGACTTTCGGGCCTCAAAAAAAATAAATTCAAACTTCGTCATTGTTTAGATGTATCTTTGTAGCTAATATAATGCACCAATATTTTTAGAAGCAAGATTGTAACTAGTTTAAACACGTTCTAACAATCGATATTGCGTCTATATTTTTTTGATATAATAGCATATAATCAAGGGAAAGTGAGTGAAATCCTCGAATTTATACAAAATAATAAAAATTGTACGTAATTAAGTATATAAAAGGTGACATTGAGAAAATTAATATACTTCAACAATGACAACGTTTCAAACAATATTTAGCTTCCTCATGCATAATTCCTCTTACACTTTAATAAGTTTTATCTGATATACAAACAAAAGAGACCATATATGTAACTTATAAATAATGAAAAGTAGAATTGATATTGTTTCATTAATTGTCTCCCTTGTTACCTTTACGCTCGAGCCATATTTGAAACTGTCGTAAAACAATAAGATACACTCTTAACTACCCACAGAACTGATGATATGTCTGACAAAGTGACAAGCTTTTGCTAAAATAACTCCCTCGTGGCTTATTTTAATAAAAATATTAAATAATATATTGGTCAGAAAATAGAAGGAATCAATTTTTGCGACCTTAATAAAAGTACTTAACATAAAAGGCATATTATTACAATGTTTAAAAGGTTTAGGTTCTTGTACAAAACCATTTTTTTGTGAGAAGTATGAGAACCAATCTTAGAGTGACACGTGGCAGCCAATTTTATTAATTAGAAGGGCATCATTGTAATTTGGGTTGTTAATCTTATTTTAGGAAATAATTGTCTAATTAATTTTTGTTATTAAATATGAGTTTTATTAGGGATTTTTGTTTTAAATTAAAACAAATTTTGCTGAATTCTTTTACAAAGAGTCATTCTGCACATATTATCATTCACATTCAACTACATCGATTATCCAAATATCATATTGTGGTGTTTTACGTTCATACTAGGGTGTTTTAAATGAATGTGTTTATTCATTTGTCATATTTATGTGTTGTTTCATCCAGAAGGTGTTTTACGTTCATACCCGTGTGTTTTATCACCATATTCTCAACTTTGTGTTTTAACAGTCCCCGTGTGTTTTATCATCATCTTCTTCATAATCCAGTGTGTTTTATCTTCATCATACCCAAATCAGTAACACATTCAAAAACACACTAGAATGTACTTTAAAACACAACTATACATACATTTAAAACGTGTTTTAAATTCAAAACACACTAAACCACAAAAAAATCCTTTGAACATAAAACACACTACATTAATATTTTAAATATCTATATGATAAAAATGTATAAAAGAAAATTATATACATACCCTAGTTGGTGACGGAGCAGGGGGAGGACGAGATTAATTTTTTCAAGATAAAGGTTTAGTGTTTCTGTCTCCCTTTTTGAGACCATCACCAAAACATTTGATTAATTGTTTTCAAGATAAAAGTTTAATATACACCAACTGAAAATAGTATAATTTCGTAAATATTGATGAGAGAGATAAGGGGAAAGAGAGAAAGAGAGAGAATCATAATTAATAGTAGGAGAGAGGTGAGAGATGAGGTTTTAATGAGGCACTTAATTAGAGTGTGTATTTTACTATCATACCCTTAATGATATAATCAATTAATAAAATTATAACATTAATTACAAAAATGCCATCCATTTAATCCACACCATAGATTAAGATGATCCAATGGCCAAAACACCTTCTCACACTTCTCACAATAAAAAACACTTTGTACAGGATCTTGACCCATGTTTAAAATATGTATATATTAAATTACTTAACAGATACGAGCCTTTAAAATGATAAAAATTCTTTTAACATATTTCAGAATTGAGATTATAAATTCATTCTTCTAACTTTTCTTTGTAGAAATAAAACCACACCATCACAACAGCTCGCATTATGCAGGACAACTCAGGCTAGGTAAGTACTTAAGGCCACTATTTAAAAAAAACAAATAATAAATTATATATTTTATACTAGTATTAGGCCCAAATGGAAGAGCTTTAGAACAAGTGAAATAAAACCGAAGACAGATTTAGAGAGTTATACCAATTAAAATCAACACAAGAACATCCCTAAATGGTAGTGTTTTAAAGGATTCAAAAGTCCGCTAAAAAGCCAAGTTAAAATAATCTTAGGAGACCACTTCAACTAAAGGGATATGAATACACGTATCATATATAATCAAAAGTTTTTATTGACATCATCTAAATCTAACTATTGTAAGGCTATAAAGCTAGCGGGTGTGAGGAGCGTGGAGTAGAGTAGACTGTGGAGTGTCCACATGGGACGTGGAAGCCGTGGTCAGTGGCGAAGCTTGATTTGCACAACGGTGGGGGCCGGACTTAATCCGCACTCAATTTACCTATGAAAATCGCAAATTTCTACCACTGTGCCAGAAAACAGGAGGGGTCAGGGCCACCACTGGCCCTTCTTAACCTTCGTCCCTGGCCATGGTACACCACCTCTCACGGGGCTCAATAGTGGAAATGTGGGATTCTCCATGTTTGTCACATGTCACTTTTTTCTCTATTTATTTAATGGTGATTGAGGATGGGGGAGATGTGGTGGGGCAACACCACATCGCATAGGGTTGTGAAGGTGGACGGTGGTGGCTCATGACCACATAACTTAAGATGTAGGGGACGTGAAGGGGGCGTTGATATGCCATGTGTGCAGTGGCTCCACAGGAACACCACTCCTTACCTTCACCACGCGTGGTGACCCTTGGATTTTTCATGGACCACAACCATTTAATTCAATTGTCTTATTAAATTCAAGGGGGTGAGAGAACCATCACCACACCCCTAAGTGATGGATAATGGTGGTGAAAGATGGAGTGATATGACGGTTACGTGATAGGTAGTAATGATGATTAGGACCATCACCACACTCAATAGCCTACCAGGCCTAACTATTAAGCAACTTCATTTAATAAACTTATCTTAATTAATAGATAATTCAGTTCACTACATGTGTGTGGTGCGATAGCAAAGAAGAAACGGTGGAACACATTCTCACAGGATGTGTTATCTCCGTTGGGGTGTGGAATGGGTTATCTAGTTGGTGCCGGATTCCAGACATATTTGCTTTTCACATTAAAGATTTGGTTAACATGTATGAGCTTTGCGAACTTTCCGGGAACAAGAAAGTCATACTTCATGGGGTTATCATCATAGCATGTTGGCGGCTCTGGAAGGCAAGGAATGAAAAAGTGTTCAAAGGCAACAACCGATCGTGGTGGACTTGATCGCGGATATCAAGGCGTTGGGATTTTTATGGTATAAACACAGGTTTAAAGGTGGCGTAGTTGATTGGGATAGATGGATTAACTTTGATGTAATGTAATTGGCTTTGTATGTTGGTTTTCGGCTTTCTATCTCTACCTTAGGGACAGTTTGTCCGGGTTTTTGGTGTTAATGAAAGTCAATTTTCAAAAAAAAACAAAAAAAAAACTATTTAAATTAAATATTTTCATCTTACTATAAATTTTGCATTTACTATTTTTATAATTAAATACTATTTAAATTAAATTAAGTATATCCATTATTATTATAATAATAATAATAATAATAATAATAATAATAATAATAATAATAATAATAATAATAATAATAATAATAATAATACGTTTACATTATTAGAACTTTGGTCACATGATAGGGTCATACAGGTCAACCAAATGGTAAGAATTATTCTTTTTGTCATTTTATATGTTATATGTTATATGTAGTCTAGTTTTTTATATTAAACATGTAAAATGGGTATTTAATTATTGAACATGTCAAGTGGGTAATTTTCATGATATTTGATTAGTTTACGCATTTGTTGAATGAATTAAGATTGACGCATCTTGCATGTTAAGGATATGACGTACTTGATTGAGTACAACAACTTCGACGGGTAATTGTATTGCACCTAAATATTTTACACATTTGTCAATTGAATCGGGATCGGCGCATTCAACATGTTAAAGATATGTTGGTAGGCCTGTAAACGAACCGAACGTTCATGAACTGTTCGTGAACTGTTCGGCGGGAAGTTCGTTTATGTTCGTTTATTTAAATAAATGAACGAACATGAACACACGTTGTGTTCGTTCATTTATGTTCATGAACGTTCGTTTATGTTCGTTCATTTACGTTCGTTTATTTTTGTTCGTTTAATCAAACTTAACTTTATTTTTAGTATTTATTTCCTTTTGTTAAGTAACCTTAATTCATATGTTCTAAAAACTTAACCCTAACCCTAACATTCTAAACATATCACTTATCATTCGCTCTCCACACTTCACAGCCGCTCTCCCACCCTAACCTTAACGTTCATTTATGTTCATGAATCACTATTAACTTGTTTTTGTTGTGTTCGTTTATATTGATCATTTGTGTTCGTTTATGTTCATGAACTGTTCGTATAGGTTTAAATGAACGAACATAAACGAACACGAACACGACAAATTTCTTAATGAACGAACACGAACACAAAAATGTGTTCGATTATGTGTTCGTGTTCGGTTAAAGTTAAATGAACAAACACGAACACGCCTGTGTTCGTGTTCGTGTTCGTTCGGTCGGTTCGTTTACAGGCCTATATGTTGGTACTTGATAAAGAAGAACCTTGATCTAATTGCGTAGTGCGAATGGAGTTCTTAAAGGATATGATCTAAAACATCATAATAATATCCGCCGCATTGCCAACCACTAGTATAAACGGCTAATGCTTCGCCTTTTCAAGCGGTGAGATTCACCCCTAGTGGTTACAAAAAATGTGTACTTTAATAGTAAAATTAGAGCGTGATTTGCCGTTCTATATAAAGAGCAGTTAACGTTATGACTTACGGTTGTCAGCTATATGTAACGTAGAGCAAGTGACTGTCCTTATTTGCCTGTGATCCTCACGGTACTATATCATCAAACATATGACAGTTTTGAGAGGATGTCACGTTTAGGGCTGTTCACGAGCCGAGCCGATCCGAACGAAGCTTTGCTCGTGCTTGGCTCGTTTACAAACCGAACCGAGCGGAGCGGCTCGTTTACAATCGAGCCGAAAAACCGAACGAGCATTCTTCGAGCGTAAATTTTCCGAGCGAGCGCCGAGCGAGAATTGAGCGGAGAATAATATGGACGATTATAAAATTGGGATGTTTCCTTCGATGTTTTCATTGTCGGGTGACAACTAAGGTCAAAATGTCCGATGCTCACACTAATATTGAGATCCCAGTGTCCAAGGATAAGGCTTAGATTGAGGCTGGTGAGGTGATGAACATACGTCAGACAACAGTTGTTGCATTGTGACGTAGGTGTGATATCAAACGACAATTAGCGATGGACGACTATTAACATAAAGAAGTCAAGACTGTCACCTCAAGACTTATTGTTTTACTATTAAATCTAGTGTTAGTTTTTTATTATGTTAAGTGGGCTGGTTATATTTTGTTTGCATATACTGAGTCAAATCCAATAGAATCTTATATATAAAGCCATAAATTTATTTGTAAAATAAATAAAAATTTATTCGAGCCGAACCGAGCCGAGCGTACCTTTGCTCGTGCTTGGCTCATTTACAAACCGAACCGAGCCGATCGGCTCATATACAACCGAGCGGAAGATCGAGCGAGCATTTTTCGACCATTTTCCGAACGAGCGACGAGCGATCTACGAGCGGCGAGCGATTTGAACAGCCCTAGTCACGTTATATCTTTGAGGTGTCGGATTTGACAGATGAAAAGGGGGAACCTTTGTACCGAATGAAGCCCGAGGCGTTTTAGAAGGTATCGCCTATCGGCACACAAATGTTGGACCTTTCTATAAAATGTGCATACTCAATTAACCCATTTCAATCCACAGTTAATTTAGAAGTGAACCTTTTTAACGATATGACATGATCAACATTCAACAACCATGTTTAAAGTAATAAATATTCAATGTACCTCAAGGTCTATGCGTAACCAGCCATACCGATAGTTGAACTAGAACGGTTGCTTTTGTGAGCAGGCTGAGTTGTAGCCTTGGTGAAGTACATGTAGTAATAAACATTCAGAACCATGGTTGCCACCACAAACACAGCCCCTGCAACAAAAACACCTTTCCTTAATGTGTCACATGAAAAGCTTTCTGTCATATTTTTGTATGTCGTATGGTACGCGTTCTTCTTTGCCCCGGCTATCAGACAAGCTTCCGCAACCAGAAATGTCATCCTGCATAATGCAAACAATAAAGTTGGAAAGTTATTACCTTTTACTCTTTATTTTCATAACATGAGTGGTTAGTTTCTATTAACGTATCGTTTTGCAAAAAGGTTGCTATGATTTAACTTACAGAAAAAATGACATTTTTTTATAAATTTACATTTCTTACTAAACATGTAATAGCATAGTTTCGATATGTATATTATACAGCTTCATTATTTATAAAAAATGGACAGGATGGAAGGATAAAATGTTTGTGTGCCAACAGAACGTGACTCATATCATTACAGGGTTTACACATCCAATTTGCTATCTCTATCGAATACCTGACTCGTTCTGTACCATAATTACAGGGTTTGAACCATAACCTAACCCATTCGCCCCATCCAAGTTGCTATCTCTATCAAATACCATATGATATAATTTTATGAACCATACAGTTTTGCTGTGACTGAAGGCCAGGAATGATTCCTTACAGAAGTCAATCACTCTTTCCTAGTTTCCACTCACCATATAATAATGCATTTACACATTAAAAGGTTTGACCATTTGACATCAGAGTCAAAGATATGCACGAACTTTGTACAGGTTGAGTTTATAAAATTTGTGGATAGTGCTGACTACTGAAGTATGAAAAAAGGTTCCACAAAAAACTGTAATTCTTACCATGATGATGTAAAATAGATGATGGTCCACGCTCGATTTCCACCGGGTGCTAAAGGCCTTCCAAAACACATGCATTTGGTCACACCCATAAGCAACGATTCACCTGAAAGTAGAAACAAAAAGGCCCCAACACCGTATCCAGTTGCGACATCTGAGTCGTACACACAATAAGTAGAATTGGTCCTGTCGTCTGTATGAATGACTCCCTGTCATCAAAAAAGTTAATTTAAGTAAGGCAAAAACATAGAAAGCCTATACAATACATAATTACATAAACCAAGTCAAATCACCAATGGTGGTGCACAATTCCCTAGCCAGATATGAACAGGACTTTGGTTTCAAAAAGCATGAGGTGCTCCAAGTCATTTTGGTCCCATAAACCAAGGAGAAGGTGCAAGCATCACGTACATGAGGCATGCATCTATATACAAGCAAATTAGCCTTGGTTACAGCCAGAGTTGTCTCATCTGTTATACAGATTACATACAACTTATTTTTTAATTATTACATAACTCTGTCTTTAGTTACTTGATTAATTTCACCATCTTTTTTATTATTTTAATTACGAACCGCCTACAGACCCTAACTTTGACCACCTTTGATACCGAACAACAAGAGGTGCACCTTTTTGCCCCTGATGCATTTTCCCGGACGCCTCACGCCTTTTAAAACCAAGAACATGTCAAAGAATTGCCTTGGAAGTCGAAGGTACATTTCTCCGATGAGAAACAACATACTCAAGGCCTCGTTATTGCGGATTTTTGGCAGGTGAAGAACTTAAAGTGATCACTTTAGAATACGAGTGACTAGATACTACAGTTTGTGATAGGAAATAATACCCGAATCACCGGTTCAAATGAAACGGTAAAATAAAGGATAGATTGAGGTCCGTTTGTGATGCGGAAAACACCACACAAACGACCAATAGGGCAATGAATTTCTAACTAAGGAATCAAGGATACAAATACACCACCACGGTCAGGAACTAGGGTCTAAGAACACCATCCAACTTGCCATGGTTGAACTAGCATAGACAGATTACAGATATCAATTTAACTCTCAAACTCAAGAGATAAATCAACACAACTTTTTTTTAACATAAAACTCATTGTCATTCTCATTCCATTTGACCCATACATATACGAATTACAAAATAACTTCTACTAAAACTACCAAAACCACTGCTAAATAAATTAAACACAAAGTTAGGAAAATAACATAAACTAATAGAAATTAAATGCATAGAAACATAAATGGAAAACGTGGGCAGTTAGTGTAAGGGGCGGCCCATTCTTCACGTAGGCATGGGGTGGGTGGATCTGCATGAGTTTATTCCAGTTTATGGGGCGGGATACACGGGGCGGATCAAAGTGGATCTGCATGGGTTTATTCCAGGTTCTGGGGCGGGATACACAGGTCAGATCTAAGTGGATTGTTTGACCGTATATACATTAGTTTGTTTCACTCAGCTAAGATTTAGGTTAGGATTCAAGACGCATTTTCATGTTAATCATGCTGCAGCAAAACATTCTTACATTTAAAAGCTGCACCTGAGGCGCTCAGGAAAACGCATCAGGAGCATAATTTGCTTTTGAATCAAAATTAGTCAAAATAAGGTCTTTGAGAGGCTGATATGTAAACACAACCAAAAGGACAAAGAAACTACGAAATGCTTAAGAAGAATATGAAATGTTTACTTGAGAAAAAGGTTGATATGTAAATCCGATAAGAGACGCAACTTCTGGTTGTACATAGAGCTAAGCAAGGTGCCTAAACACCTCAAGCGACTCCCACCTTTAACCAGGCAAACAATGATATGGATTATAGACTATGGAGTGAATCAATCCATCAAATTAATAAGAATTCAAGTGTGAAATAATGCAAAATCCGTAACGTGTTTCATTAATAAACTATATATAGAGATAATTAAAAAAGGAAACCTCATCAAATCATCTCTCCTAATTATGATACAAATAATTACATTAAACCATAATTAATATATTCAATTGGATATATAGTGGATAATAAGGATGCACATTCCGAACTTGGTTTTAAAAAGCGCGCTCGAAGCGCATCTAGGCGCCAATCTGTGCGCCTTATGTAACACTAGGCGAACATCGTACGAATGTTGTACATTTAAGTTAAATCACATATAAATCTTATTTGTGTCTATATTTTGGGTAAATGATGCTAAAAACCTATAACATATATAAAAAAATTATATAAATTCGTCTTGTGCCTCACGTACAAAAAGCCCACCGCTTTTACGTTTTGGGCCTCGGTTTTAGACCTCGTCACTATTGTGCGCTTCGCGCTTTTTAAAACCAAGATTCCGAAACAATCAAATGGCTCAGTAAGCACTTTATAATCCAATATCTCAAAAGGAACCGAGAACAAAGTTCTTATCAATCAATCAAAAACTATTAATAAACATTCACAA
Source organism: Ambrosia x helenae (assembly GCA_030844895.1). Taxonomy (NCBI): domain Eukaryota; kingdom Viridiplantae; phylum Streptophyta; class Magnoliopsida; order Asterales; family Asteraceae; genus Ambrosia; species Ambrosia x helenae. Next base: position 34,749 of record JAUTDX010002208.1, read on the forward strand.
GAACAATATTTATACTAAGCCCTAACAACCTTAGAGATATAAACTAACTAATTAAAGATAGACACCAACATTAAATAAACTAAATAAAACTTATAAAATAAAAAAACTTTGAAATTCAAACTTGCACATAAATGTCCCTGCATCATACAATTACAATAAATAAATCTTAGCTCTAATATATTCCATCACATCTAATAATATAATACTCCGTATATCGCTAGCATAAGTTCAAAAACACTCTAACGACACTACAAATCACGTAAAACATCACATAAGCTCAAACTTATCAAAACAAAAACCTAGATCTTAACAAACTACATAACAACAAAATTTCAGCAACAGTTACCACAAACAAAACAAAATCAACGCGTCAACAACAGATTCAAGAATAATAAGGACGTATAAACGTTTTGATCTGCAAAACCCTAACTATGAGCTAATTTGAGTATAAATAGTGGAATTGAGATGTGAGAAAGAGAATGAACCGTGCTACGACGTCGTTCGGCGGCAATGGCGAAACCGAAAGCAACTAATGATAAGATGATGACGAGAAGATGAACTAGTGATGAGCCTTTGCCTTCAGCCATTAGGACAGTGGTACGACGGCGTTTTGTGTTTTGTTGGTGGTTTGATGTTGTTTCTGGACAGTGGAGTGAAAAAGAGCGGTGAAATGCTGCTTTGAGAAATGTGATAAAGGTGTTTTGGGGAACTTTTTGATTTAAAAAAAAAAGGCAAAGCAGTAAATGTTGAAAAAGAAATTGAGTTAATTGTAATTTTCGTCCTTCTAGTTTAGATAAATTGCTAGATCAGTCTAAAAGTAAAATTGTGTGTTATATTCGTCCTCAATGTTTTTTAAAATGTGCTAGTTTAGTCTAAAATCTAACGACGTTAAATTTAATTGTTAACTTTGGACTGATCTAACAATTTCTCAAAACCATAAGGACGAAAATGGCAATTCCACATTTGTATTATCTTTTTCATATTTTTTTAATTAAATAACTTTTTATCTTTTTTATCATTACATTTTCTCCCTCGTTCACTCATAAATCATAACCACTTTAAAAAATATTAAAAAATAAATGGAGAGAAACAGTAATTCCACATTTGTATTTTTTTTCATATTTTTTTACCTTTTTCCAAAAACTAAACAAAAGAATTAATATATCATACAACATATACATATATAACAGCATTCACATCCCATCCCACACCACATCTTCATCCATCAAATTACACTAAAAATCATAATATTATATCTCTCGTTTTCAAATCACAAACTTTAAACACACTTTGATCGAAGGTGTAAAATAGTATTTTCCTTGTTATTTGATTTTTCAATTGTTTTTATCATTACACCTGTTATATTCTCCTTTTATTAAAAACTCTCCACCATTACTAACAACCATTAGCCCCTATCGCTACCTTGGCTATTGACACAAATCGCAGAGAGAGGGGGGAGGGAGGGTGGAGAAAGAAAGAGAGGGAGTGAGAAAGAGAGAAGGGGAGGGGGAGACAAAGAGAGAGGGGGGGGGAGAGAGTGAGTGAGAGATAGAGAGACGGATAGATAGAGAGGGGGAGAGAGACAGAGATAGGGACGGAGAAAGATAGCAGGAAGAGGACGGAGGGGGAGGAGAGAGAGAGAGAGAGATGGAGGGAGAGAGAGCCAGAATATCACCAAGACCCAAAGAGACCGAATGAGAAAAGGGAGAAGGGAGAGAGCCAGTGATCTCTGATGGTGGAGGTTATGGCAACGGGTTGTTTGTCTGTCCATCTGTATATTTGAGGGAACATTGTTCCTCTTCATTTATTTTTATAATATTTTTGAAGGTGGTTATGAGTGAATGTGAAAGAAAATGTAATGATAAAAAGGTATAAAAAATACTATTTAATTAAAAATGTGAAAAAGAAAATACAAATGTGGTATTGCCTTTTTCGTCCCTATGGTTTTGAGAAATTGCTAGATTAGTCCAAAGTTAACAATCAACTTTAACTTTGTTAGGATTTTGTACTAATCTAACACATTTTAAGAAACGTCAAGAATGGATATAACACATAATTTTAATTTTGGACTGATCTAGCAATTTCTTCAAAATCACATGGACGAAAATGGTAATTAACTTAATTAAGAAATATAATTTGTCTAACAAATTTTTTAAATAAATTTAAACCAAATTTGTAAAGAGAATAACTTTTGCTTAACATAAATATTGAGTGTTGGTGGTGATGTTGTCATTAAAACTATAAGTTGAAATCATTTTTTTTAAAGTGTTAATATTAACAGGAATGTTAATGGAATGAATGAGGTAATGAAAATGATAAAGGAATAAAAAAGATTATTACAATTCCATTTTATTGTTGTTTATTATGTGTGAATGAAATAAATCATTACCTTTGTGTTGTTTGTTAGGGAGAATAAGACGTAGAAATAAAATCGGTGGTAATAACTAGAACATAGTCAATATTTTTTATAACTAACAAGTGTCCCATAAGTTTTCTAACTATAAGCCATGAGCATGAGTATTTGTCATATTTTTGACGGTCTAGACAACAACCACTCTTGTGCATAAATCAATGAGCATGCGGTCTTTAATTATCGTAAGAGAGTTTCTATACTTATCAATAACCCTACTATTAATCCTAAAGACAACTTTGATGCAACTGTGGAGATTAATGTAGGTACGACCCTAATGGGCCTGGATTAATGAAGGTTCGGCCCGTACCATCTTAACTAAGGTACGATCGTATCTCAATCAAAACCCTAATTATGTCGCTTGTTTATACCTTGCGATTGAGAAACCCTAAATATAGACTTTTGATGGCCGAAACGACTGAAAAAGCTTTTGACGTGCTGTTTGGAAGGATAACAAGCGAAAATACGAGAGAACCGAAGATTTAACCTCGTAAGAAGTGAGAGTGACCTTCTTTGTTGTTTTCTTATCTATAAACTTGTATTTGGGGTTGATTTAAGTATTTGCTTTGCTTTGCTTTTATTCATCATGTCCAGCTAAACATCTTTATAATTGTATGTAGGAGACGGTTCATTATATTGTTTGATGTTTTAATGTTTGTTTTGTTTATGTAGTACGATTTCAGTAGTTTATTATGGATTTAATCTTATGATGTGTATAAGTACATGTTGTCATATTGATTGTGATGTTTTGAAATGTGATTCTTTCTATGGCGTTGTGCATGTTAGATTCGGTATCTTATATCTATAAGTTATTGATGTACCATCATTTACACATGTTTTACTTGCATCATATTTATCATCAATTATTGGGTAATTTCTCTTATTATAGTAAGAAAAGATGTACAAATCCTTCCTATTTGATAAATATAGGTTTTAACCTGTAAAATGGAAAAGGAGTGAAAAGAAAGGATAAATGATGAGAAATTGAGGATTTTGAAGATCATCAGATATCAAGCACGACCATGCACCCTAAGCAGGGGCATGATCATCATGGAGTGAACAAAGTAGTCAAAGAAGCTACCTCCGACTGCAAGCACAAGCGTGCCAAGCCAAGAAAAATATCATAAGATTCCAGATCTGACCAAACTGACAATTGGTTACGACACGTGGCTAAGCACGAGCGTGTTTCCCCAACTGTTAGGGACAAAATCTGCAACAAAGGATAAGAAAAGACACAGGATTGTACCAGTTGAGGACAAGCACGAGCGTGCCACCCTTGGTACGACTATGCTCATGCTGGTGATCAGGTTTATAAATTGAGGGCTTCATCAACAATTCATCTATTTCATTCGACACCTTCTAATCGAAGTTTCTACCCTTTAAGGTTTTACTGAACAATCTTTAAAGCTTAGAATCATTTCATAAACACTTTTAATAGCCAAATCTAGAAACAGAAAACCCAAAAATCACTCAAACACTTAAGAAATCCCAGTCCACTTCCTCACCATGATTATCCCCATTATCATCTCTTATGAGCAAGCTTGTATAATCATTCTTGGCTAGGTTTCTCGATGTTACTTGGGTGAAGATAAAACTTGATATAAATTTAATAGTTTATTTTTAGTAAAAGTGATGTGTTTATGTTCTAAATAATTCTTTTTGCTCTTTTCTTTGTTGGTAAAATAATTAATAAATTAATTAACCTAGTCTTTAGTCTTGCGAGTGTACTTGGTTTAAAATGAGGGAGCTTATCAGTGTACTCATGGTGTGTAAAAACCCATGCATTGGTTTATGTTACCTCATGTGTAGAGATTTAGTCCACGTGGAGTTAGAAAGACACACATTTTGTAGTTTTGCGACTTTGCTTGCACGGTCTTTATGCTAAGCTTTGCCTCAAACCAAGAATTGGTGAACTCGCATTAGGAAGTAAACGGTCTATATTTATTTCCTACTACTACATTGTCGCACAATTAATAAAAACTAATCACTAGTTTGGTAACTTAAATATTTCAAACAAGGATTGACTGCTTCGAAAGAAACGGCGGCTAGTGTCATATTAGTGGTAGCTTGCTACTTGTTACGGTTCTTAGCAAGTTTACCATAAAGAAAATAGGAGTTGATGTCAATATCTAGACTTTTTGGTGGTTTATACTTCCATTAAGGATGAGGAGGTGAGCGCCCTAGAACAGGCAACATTCATAATAACCTCAAGAACATAAATCGTTAAAAAAGTCATGCGGGGCGTGTGATACGTTTTCACATCACTTTAACTAATTATTTATTGTAAATTTATCCCAAGTTGATTCCATCCCAATCAACATCATATTTTAAATTCATACTATCTCTACACTTATATTTTTATTACTATTTATTCCCTATATTTTTAATCAAGTATTTAAACAAATCAACTAAGCAGTTAATTGCTAACTAAAACTGATTAACAAAGTCGTATCCTTTGGATTTGATACTTGCTACTTAAAAAGCTATACTATACATGATATGTTCACTTCCCTATTTTGTGGTTTTAGTTAAAAAGAACTCATAGCTATTAAACCTATAACAAAATACACGCACATCACTTATATTGACGTCCATTAACTTAGAACTTGAAACCATAATCGGTAATAGATAACTTCACAACATATTTGGTAAAACGTGTAGCTAGCTACCTATGGGAAGTATCTAGAAACTAGTTAGAGTTCTTCTATATGATTGATATTGATTTTTTGTAAGTTGCTATGTTTGTAGATCGGTCTAGAACCCAATCGAGAAACCCTAAATCACAAGAATCTATAGCAATTATAGTTTTAATTGTCTAGGTCTTGAGGTGTGTCTATAGCTTTTAGCCCTAAATTGGTAGAATTAACTTTTGTCGGTATTAAAGCAATTTAGCACTACGTACACTATTGTAAAGTTAGCTCTTGAAGTAATTTCATAAACAATATCTTTCATCGTATCATTTATTCTTCATTGATTCAAATTTGGAAAGTTATATTCTCTTTAACCCTTGATTTCATTTTAGATCTTGTAGTTGCGTTTGTGCTTTCTTAGTCAATCAGTTAAATTAAATCATCTTAATTTCGTAGATTACATGTTATAGATAAAACAAGTATTAAGAGTTATCGTGTTCACGAATTGAACTACGTAACTTACCTACACTATGCTATGCAAATGATAGGTACACAAGTTTGTTTAAGTGTCTGCATTTTTAAAATTTATTTCTAATTATTTGAGCGCATTAATGGTGATTGGCGTGGGGTTCTCTTTACACCGAATTTGAAAGGGGCGGGGATGGGGCACAATATTCCCCCTTCATCCCCATCCAACATGGCTGCTTCATGACCTCCTTTCGGCTACACGGTGTAAGGGGCGTGGAAGATGATGTAGAGCCCCTCTACACCACCAACACCACCCCGTATGCGGCGTGGAATGTGGGGTAAGTCAGGTTGTGTGGATATCTCCACGGGCATGGGGTTAAAGGTGAGGATGAGGTGGATGGTTGTAGTTGGTTTGTGGGTTATGGGTTATTTTTGATTGGTTGGTTGCTTAAAAATAAAAAAAAACCTTCACGCCACCACCACCCTGTGGTTTTGGGGAGGGGGGGGGGGAATTAACGTGGCTGTCACATGTCGCTCCATACTGCTTCAGCACATAACCAATATTAAAGACCATAATACATCTCCTAGGCATTCATCTTCAACTACAATAACAATTATCTTATCTTTTGTACACATATGCATGCGTTAATTTGTTTTCATTTTTTTTCTCTCTGTGCTGCTGGAAAAAACATGCTATGCTTCCACTTGATAACATTAAATCAAATTTAACTAAACTATATATTATTCTCTAACCTTTGACCCATAAAGGCTTCACAGCCCCCTCCACCATATCCTTTTTTCGTATAAGGCTATGGGTTGTACTTCCCCTCCCCCAAGTCTACATCAACGTATTTTTTTTTTTTGAAGCCTAGGCTATGGGTTCAAAACTTGAAGCCTAATTTGGATACAACAATTTTTTTGGTCTAAATTGTAAGTTTTGAACCCTAAAAAGCATATTAGCTAATTTGCATTCATCGGTGGATAGTATCCACAAGGAATGAAATACTATCAATTGTATGAAATTAAAAGATCCCACTGGGTTTTGGTTATATGGTATTATAACTAACATATCGGTTAGGTTATACGATTACAACAAATCTCATAGCTTAAACAAAACCATAATATTTGTTTTCAATAAATAGATTAATCGAACCAACGGATTTTTGTTTTGTTCACTCATATTGGTTAACTTGGTTGTGTTCACTTATTTAGTTTTTTTTCCGGCTCATCCCTAAGCGGAACCAATGACCATAATTTAAATACATGAGCATTCAAACATATTGTTTATAGCAGTTAATGACTAGAAGATGATAATAAATCATGCTTAAACCACACGTATACATGATGTAACGTGTGCTAACTAATAAATAGCAGGGATGACTTTGCCAAAACGGGAGGTTTAACACTCTCAAACAAGTGTCGATGCACCTAATAATCTGATGTCTATCATTACGTCATTGTTTATAGATTTGCTATATGTATTTGTCGGCAACTGAAAGGCATACCATGTCACATCAAGAAACATACATTGGATTCTACCCATTCTAATCATGGAATCAATGTGACCATCGATGATAATAAATCATGCTTAAACCACACGTATACAAATTACAAGATGTAACGTGTGCTGACTAATAAATAGCAGGGATAACTTTGCCAAAACGGGAGTTTTTAACACTCTCAAACAAGTGTCCATGCACCAAATAATCTGATGTCTATCATTACGTCATTGTTTTATAGATTTGCTATATGTGTTTGTCGGCAACTAAAAGGCATACGATGTCACATCTGGAAACATACATTCAATTCTACCCATTCTAATCATGGAGTCAATTTGACCATCGATGAACTTGCATCTGAATTGGAGATAACTTTTTTTTTGTCTAATTTGGAAGTTTGTTACCCTAATAGAAAAGCACATTGTCGAATTACATTTGTCGATGGATGTATCCACGAGCCCATTAGGTTCATCAGGGTTTATAAATTATAATGTCTATACACTGTAAGGTAACCTATTAAGTAATGCAGTTATGTCTTTCATATTTTTACATTTATGATTTACATATTGGTTAAATTATATGATTGCAACAAAACTCATAACGAAAACCAAATCATATTATCTGGTTTTCAGAAAATAGATTAACATATTTATCATTTTTTTTGTTCTGTTCATTTTTGTTGGTTAACTTGGTTATGGTTCATTTATTTAAATTTTCCGCTCATCCCTACTAGGAACCAACAACCAAAGTTTATATGTTGTGATAGCAAACGAGCTAAAAGTGATCTTTAATTGTCTAAGTCAAATAATTTGTTTCCCAACTGAAGCTTGGAAGATTTTCAAAACTATCAAACACTTACAATTGTATATAGACACATGATAATTTGTATCATCATGCTACTATATATAGTATTACTATAACAATTTTTGGCAAATCAAAGACATACCATGTCAAATCTAGAAATATTATACATGCATGTATATATATACATACATTCATATCATCTTATGCAATCATAGTACATATATATATAAAATATAATGTATGAAGAACACACTGTGTGAGTATACCCGACAGAATCTTGATTGCCAACAAGGTTGATGTATTATTTCACTACCTTAGTCGGTTAGTCGTGGATTTGCTTTATCCTAAGGGGAGGCTCGAAAGAGTTTCAACACTATTCAACTCCTACAATTGCACACGTACATGATTATTTGATGTCTGTCAGTACGCCACTATATGTAGATATACTATAAGTATTTGTTGAAGGCTGAAATACATACCGCGTCACATATAGAAATACAAATTTAATTCAACTAGTGCTAATCGTAGTTTTAAAATGTTTTGAGTGTGTAATCTCTAGATTTTCTTTGTTCGAATGCTAAAAGATGGCATGTTAAGAGTTATTCAAGATACGTATCCTACATAATAATACTTTTTCCTATAAATAATGTCTTCATCTAAGAGCATCTCCAATGTATCCAGTATACACGCCCACAACGACACAACAGATTCCACATATCCTCCACGTATTTTACCAACAACTCCCTGCCTTTTACAATTTATATTTTCTTCTTTAAAAGTTTATAGTAAAAGTGCAATAATTTATATTTATTTCCTTTTATTATATTATCACACAATTAATAAAAACTAATCACTAGTTTGGTAACTTAAAAATTTCAAACAAGGGTTGACTTCTTTCGAAAGATACGGCGGCCAGTGGCATATCAATGGTTGCTTGCTACTTGTTACGATTGTTAGCAAGTTTACCATAAAGAAAATAGGATATTGATGTCAATATCTAGACTTTTTGGTGGCTTATACTTCCGTTAAGGATGAGGAGGTGAGCGCCCAAGAACAGGCAACATTCATAATAACCTTAAGAACATAAATCGTTAAAAAAGTCATGTGGGGCGCGTGATACGTTTTCACATCACTTTAACTAATTATTTATTGTAAATTTATCCCAAGTGGATTCCATCCCAAGCAACATCTTATTTAAATTCATATTATCTCTACACTTATATTGTTATTACTATTTATTCCTACATTTTTAATCAAGTATTTAAACAAATCAACTAAGCAGTTAATTGCTAACTAGAACTGAGTAACAAAATCCGTATCCTTTGGATTTGATACTTGGTACTTAAAAAGCTATACTATACATGATATATTCACTTCCATATTTTGTGGTTTTAGTTAAAAAGAACTCATAGCTATTGAACCTATAACAAAATGCACGCACATCACTTATATTGACGTCCATTAACTTAGAACTTGAAACTATAATCGGTAATAGATAACTTGACAACATAATTGGTAAAACGTGTAGCTACCCATGGGAAGGATCTAGAAACTAGTTAGATTTTTCTATGTGATTGATCCTGATTTATCGTAAGTTGCTATGTTTGTAGATCGGTCTAGAACCCAATCGAGAAACCCTAAATCATAAGAATCTATAGCAATTATAGTTTTAATTGTCTAGGTCTTGAGGTGGGTCTATAGCTTTTAGCCCTAAATTGGTAGAATTAACTTTAGTCGGTATTAAAGCAATTTAGCACTACGTACACTATTGTAAAGTTAGCTCTTGAAGTAGTTCCATAAACAATATCTTTCATCGTATCATTTATTCTTCGTTGATTCATATTTGGAATGTTATATTCTCTTTAACCCTTGATTTCATTTTAGAACTTTTAGTTGCGTTTTGTGCTTCTTAGTCAATCAGTTTAGTTAAATCATCTTAATTTCGTAGATTACATGTTAATAGATAAAATCAGTATTAAGAGTTATCATGTTCACGAATTAAACTACGTAACTTACCAAAACTATGCTATGCAAATGATAGGTACACATGTTTGTTTACGTGTATAGTTAATATTTTAGGTATTCTACTTTTGAAACTAGTGTGTGCATTTTTAAAATTTATTTCTAATTATTTGAGCGCATTAATGGTGATTAGTGTGGGGGGTTCTCTTTACACCGAATTTGAAAGGGGTGGGGAGGGGGCACAATATTCCCCTTCATCTCCATCCAACATGGCTGCTTCATGACCACCTTTCGGCTACACGGTTGTAAAGGGCGTGGAAGATGATGTAGAGCCCCTCTTCGCCACCAACACCACCCCGTATGCGGCGTGAATAGTGGCGTAGGTTAGGTTGGGTGGATATCTCCACGGGCATGGGGCGAAAGGTGAGGATGGGGTGGATGGTTTTGTGGGTTATGAATGATTTTTGATTGGTTGGTTGATTAAAAATAAAAAACTTCACGCCACCACCACCCCGTGGTAGGGGTGGGGGGTTGAAAGGGAGTTATCGTGGATGTCACATGTCGCTCCATGCTGCTTCACCACATGACCACACCACATAATCTTAAAGACCATAATACATCTCCTAGGCATTCATCTTCAACTACAGTAACAATTATATTATCTTTTGTACACATATGCATGCGCTAATTTGTTTTCATTTTTTTCTCTCTCCGTGTTTCTGGAAAAAATACGTTTTCACTTGGTAACATCAAATCAAATCAAATCAAACTAAACTATATACTATTCTCTAACCCTTGACCCATTAAGGCTTCATAGCCCCCTCCACCATATCCTTTTTTCGTATAAGGCTATGGGTTGTACTTACCCCTCCGCCAAGTCTACATCAGCGTAATGTTTTTTTCAAGCCTAGGCTATGGGTTCAAAATTTGAAGCCTAATTTGGATATAACAATTTTTGTGGTCTAAATTGTAAGTTTTGAACCCTAAAAAAGCATATTAGCCGATTTGCATTCGTCGTGGATAGTATCCACAAGGAATGACATATTATCAATTGTATGAAAATAAAGAGCCCACTAGGTTTTGGTTATAGGGTATTATAACTAACATATCGGTTAGGTTATACGATTACAACAAAACTCATAGCTTAAACAAAACCATAATATTTGTTTTCAATAAATAGGTTAATCGAACCAACGGTTTCTTGTTTTGTTAACTTTTATTGGTTAACTTGGTTATGTTCACTTATTTAGTTTTTTTTCCTGATCATCCCTACGCGGAACCAATGACTGTAATTTATGTACATGAACATTCAAACATATTGTTTATAGAAGTTAATGACTAGAAGATAAATCATGCTTAAACCACACGTATACAAGATGTAACGTGTGATGACTAATAAATAGCAGGGATGACTTTGCCAAAACGGGAGTTTTAACACTCTCAAACAAGTGTCCATGCACCTAATAATTTGATGTCTATCATTACGTCATTGTTTATAAGTATTTGTCGGCAATCGGAAGACATACCATGTCACATCTAGAAACATACATTCAATTCTACCCATTCTAATCATGGAATCAATGTGACCATCGATGAACTTGCATCTGAATTGGAGATAACTTTTTTTGTCTAATTTGGAAGTTTGTTACCCTAATAGAAAAGCACATTGTCGATTTACATTTGTTGATGTATGATGAACACTCTGTGTGAGTATACTCGACAGAGTCTTGATTGCCAACAAGGTAGATGTATTATTTCATTACCTTAGTCGGTCAGTCGTGGATTTGCTTTATCCTAAGGGGAGGCTCGAAAGAGTTTCAACACTATTAAATTCCTACAATTGCACACGTACATGATTATTTGATGTCTGTCATTACGCCACTATATGTAGATATACTATAAGTATTTATCAGAGGCTGAAATACATACCGCGTCACGTATAGAAATACAATTTAATTCAACTAGTGCTAATCGTAGTTTTAAAATGTTTTAAGTGTATAATCTCTAGATTTTCTTTGTTCGAATGCTAGAAGATGGCATGTTAAGAGTTATTCAAGATATATATCCTACATAATAATACTTTTTTTCCTGTAAATAATGGTCTTCATCAAAGAGCATCTCTAATGTATCTAATATAGACGTCCACAACGACACAACAGATTCCACATATCCTTCATTTATTTTACCAACAACTCCCTGCTTTTACAAGCTCGGGGAGAGAGGGGAAATTTCCCCGTGGGCACCGATTAAACTCCCGTGTGTTACCGATCGGTGGCACGGCCACCTCACCCCCACCCATTATCCCACCGAAACCATACCCCTAGGACTTACAAAATTACTTATTATGAAGATAAGCGCTGAAATTTATGTAGCAGGAGTTTATTTTGTTTGGGGTATTCATTGAATCATTGGTACTTAAATAAATAGGAAAACAAGTGTCGTTGGAAGAGGTTGTTGCATATTTATTAGAAAGTATTTTACTTAGGTAGCCGTTGAATTTGTAGTTGGTGAACGTTTTGAGTATCGACACAACTCTATTTTGAAAAAAAAAAAAAAACTTATAGCAAAATGTGGATTAAAAAAAGCACGTTACAACGGTATATTCAGAATTTTCTAAAACATGACACATAAGGGTTACATAATCACATTTTCTCTATCACTAGAAACTACGTTGATTTTCTGTAATGCAGTTATATACAAGTGTATTATACGGTTCTTGATATATTGTTGGTACCGAAGAAAAAAAAACACATCACATACTTGTTTCGTGAAGACAAATTGTCAACCAAACTGTGATTTACAGCTAGTTCAATTTCAACAGGGTACAAAAACCCCCTCGATTTACAACCCATTCAATTGAAACAGTTTATATACATTCTAGGTTACATTTGGGTTTCTTTTTGTTTAGTTTAAACATGAAAACATTTCTTTAAAAGGGAAAAACAAAGCTACTTTTGATAATTTTCTTGTCTCAAGATTCATTTTGCTTGTCAAATAAGATCACTTAACAATGATTACTTTGATTTTGAACCATTTATAAAACACCATCATTATCATTACACTTTACATTAATATTATTATAATACAAAGTTGATTACCATCAAAACCCAACCAAAAACATAGTCAAAAAAACAAGATTTTAGATATATATTTATATATAACCCTCCAAAGATACTTTATTTACATTATTGACACTACAAAAAAGAAAAGACCCACCTCAGATATGCAACCTTACACTTTATACACATTTCTCTTAATAAAGTTGCAACCCCCTATCTTACAAAATGACTCAAAAAAAAAAAAAAAAAAAAAAAAAACTCTTGATCTTTACATACTAAAGGACTCTTTTATACACTAGATGCTGGGTGTATCCCTCTGTATTATCTCTCTTCAAAATTCATAAACTGGTTACTGATGTTTTGCTAGAATGATTTGTTATGTACTTGATGAACAATGTTTGGAATCAAGGGTTTGATTCAAGCCAGGGTAGCGATGCTGCAGTTGCGCCTATTGTCCCTATCAAGGCAATCAAACCCCTCAATCCTGACCGCCGGTTTGTTACCCAAACTCGAGCGGTGACATCCACCTTTCATTGGAGACGATTGCAGACCGGATGATGCAGGATTGGGAACCATGTAACGCGGTGACATTGGGGATACCTTGTCATCCCCAAAACAAGCGTCTTGTATTAACGGGTTAGAAACTCTACTCGGCGGTGACCCACTGAAAAACGGGGGCGACGAGGCTACATTTGTACAGATTTGGTCTAATGGACTATAACCACCACCCTGTAATCAACAAACATAACAAACTATCAGCTTGAATTATACAAATAGAAAAAGAAAAAATTGTTTTTAAAGTAAAGTACAATGATGTTTCCAATGATTTCCCAAAATTTTAGATTTGATCCCTAGCTTTAGAAAAAATAAATAGATAGTCCCTCTGGTTTGCACTTTGTAACATATTTAGTCCCCTAACTTAAATGTCCTAAAACGCTTTACAAAGTACAAACTACAATGACCGTCTATGTACTTTTGAAAAAACGAGGGACCAAATCCCTTCGCGATTCAAAAAGAGACGGTAGCGCAGCTTGTTGTACGCTTATCCACCGTCTAAATGTAACTTGTTTTTATATATAATAAAAAAAACATTAAGAGTTTAAAAAAAAAAAAAAAAAAAAACATTAAGAGTTTAAAAAAATAAAAAAAACAATAATGATAATAAAAACCAGACACGGCCCCATCAATGTGAAGTGTGAACCACCGGGTTACAAGTCAAACCTGGTGGCTGAACATTACAACTTATTTAATTAATATCATTTTAAATCACATTTTCTTATCCAACTAAGAAAACGACTAGTTCGATGTCCGGTCCGGTTATCAAAACAAATCGATTCACTACCTTTGGAAAGATGATGTCCTGAAGCTCAGATCCAGCTTTAGACTCAAAACCTTCAGACATCTGCCATCTAAGAGACCTCACAGGCTCGTTAAACGCAGGGCTAAAGAGACTGAGTCGCCTCGGTTTCGGACAAACCATCGGTTCACCGTTATCGAACGATCCAGACACCAAAACAGATCTCCTCATCTCTTCCTGAGACGATCCAAAGGCGTTCTTCTGATGGACTCCATAGTGGTTCATTTTCCTAGCTTTCTGATCGAATTAGACCTGTAATTGTAACAAAATCATCGTTATTAGATCGTTTATAGGCAGAAACGGTGACGTAAGCCCTAGATCTGATAATATTATGCAGATCTATATGAGAAGGTAACCGGAATATGTTAAAATATGTCTATATTACACAGATCTACAGAAGAAATTATTATTTTTTTAATTATCTAACACATACAAAAAAAACTCAACAGATTTGTGCAGAGTTTCCAGATCAAATCAATCGAACAAATAAAACACAAAAAAAAAAAAACTTTTGAAATCGTTGAATTTTTAAAACTTAAAGCCAGATTCGTGAAATTAAAAAAAGTTCAATTAGATCTGAAACAATTTGAAGCTAATTTTTTTCTCTCACATCAAAACACAAAAAAAAAACTAAAAAATTCAATTAAATGTTGACTTGTTTTAATTAAATTCATCAGAAATCCAGATGAGATGAACAGTTTCCTGATCAAATCAATTAACACGTCTTCAAAACAATTTCTTCACAGATCAGTCGGTATACATCAGTTTCAAACAATTAAAAAAAAACTTTCGAAAACGTAGAATTTCTATAAACTTGACTGAAATTTGTAATAAACAGAAAAAGTAAAATTAGGTTTCCATAAAACTCAAACAAATTTGAAAAAAAAAAAAAAAAAAAAAAAAAAAAACTTTTACCTGATAGAACTGGAGTGATGAAAATATTATAGCACAGCCTAGGGCGGCCTGTGAAATGGAAAGTGATATATATAATTGAAAGGTTGATGAAGACGATGAGAGAGGATGGGAGAAATGAAGGTATGGTATATAAAGGTGAAATAGAAAGGGGTGAAATTAATATTTATTATTAATATTTTATATTTATATTAAAATGTTAGAATTGGATGTGTGTGTGAGAGAGAGGCCTGCAAAAGAAAGCATTTAAGAATGGGGATCACGTTGGCGGTGCCTGTGGCCAGAAATCACATCGGTTTTCTCACCCGCTTTTAACTAGTCTACGGAATTTATATTGTTTTTTTATTTCTAGATTTTTTTCATGTTTGATTTTTTTATTTTTTTAGAACAGCTAACTCATACACCTACGATGACCGTCTGTGATACAGTCAGTCACACAGATGGCTTGCAAGAAATTATTTGGTATTCGGTAAAAAGAAAAGGGCTCGCGAGATCAACACTACGCTCCCATGACACTTTATCGTGGTTTCGTAAGCGGGACGTGTTTTCTCTCACTTTAATAAGCGTGAGGGAAAACCACTTTTGTTAACGTAACTTCACTATTTTTTTTATATTTACAAGGCCATTAGAGATGGATCTAAGCGTTATTGTATATCAAAACTATTTAGGAAGACAAAGACTACATCGTTCTTGTAGATTAAAAAAAGACGGGGCTGATTGTCGCTCTTAAGAATAGACGTCATTGTGTTCAGTTAACCATATTGATTATTATCTAGTGTAATCATGGGAACTCTTGTTTTGTTTATCGTGGTCCTAACTACTTGCTATGGTCTGTTTCAAAAAGATCTCGTTTTAGAACTAATCCTGCCAAAAAAAATCTACATTTTTATACGTAATTGGATACCAACCTATAAGCCATTTGGTTTTATTAGACGGCAATATATATATAGTAGGCGACTTGTATTTTCAATTTCATTTAATATTTGATTTTATAAAACGGTGTTCCATACATGAAGACATGCTTCAAGTTTGCGACTTATTATCTGAAACTCGACCTTAAATTCAACTAAGATCGACTTTATGTAATAGATACTCAAGCGCATTTAAAACATTTATGTGTTTATAATAGTTTCAAATTTCTTACTATTTAAATGTACTAACTACTATACTTGGTCCTCCAAAGACATGGTGTAGTAGTAAGATCACGCTCTTCTATTCAAGAAATTGAGAATTCAAACCTTACAAGACACACATGAGTATTTAAGAGTATGTTAATTTGTCACTAGAAAAAAACTTTTATACTATTTTAAGATTTTACGTACAAAATAATGATATAAAATGGTTATTTTTCACAGAATAAAAAAAATACTAGAAGACACACTACTAGATAAGTATTAAGGGGAAATAAAAATTAAACTTCTCAGGTTTTCTATTCGTGTATATGGTTTTGATAACTCGACCAGGTATCACCTAATTTTAATATCCAAACCCGTTTTTTATCAATCTCATACCTGGTCTCAAACATGAATACATGTCATTATTAGTTAAATTAACCTTTTTAGTATATAGTTTCCATAAACGGACATAAGTTTTTGGGTAACTAAACTTGATATAGTATGACTCATATCCATACAAACCCGCAAATTTTTTTTATCAATCTTATGGAGGAGGTGGCACTCTCATGGATAGGGCATGCACCCAAATCGGGTACACCGTCGTCACCCCCCTTGGGAATGACATGCGGGTTCGAAGCATGGATATGAGTCCATTTCGAACTTTTAAAAATGACCATCACCAACGCTCATATTACTGTTGATCATAGTTAAAAAAAATCTTTAAAATATAATATTGGGGAATTGGATTTTAACAATTTAAACCTTCACCTCTTTTCTGCCAAAGCCCAAAAGTCCAGCTTAAGAAATTTCTCATGGCAGTCAAAACTTTTAAATTATTTTCCTCCACCGAGCCTTTCATAACTGAGGTCTAACTCAGTTAGTTCTTTTATGTGAATGCTAATGTGGACGTTGATGTGTAAAAATGAGGTGGCTCATTAAATGGATGATGACATGGATATTGATATAAGAAAAAAGTATTTTTTTTAATTATATGGATACACATGAGTATTTAAGAGTATGTTAGTTTGTCATTAGAAAAACTATTATACTATTTTAAGATTTTATGTACAAAATAATGATATAAAAAAGGTTATTTTCACACAATAAAAATACTAGAAGACACACTACTAGTCTACTAGATAAGTATTAAGGAGAAATAAAATTAAACTTCTCAAGTTTTGAGTAAATTACTATTTGAGTCCCTGTGTTTTGGTCGTTTTAACTACTTAAATCCAAAATGAAAATGTTTAACTACCTGAGCACTTTACTTTCCCAAATATAACCCTTTGAGTTCAAAAACGTAACGTTGGTTAGATTCTCAGTTAAGCCCCCCCCCCCCCCACCCACGTGCACCCCACGTGAGGGGCATATTTGTCAATTTATCCCCTATTTAAACATATCACCCTTGTTATTCCATCTCTATAATATTAACGATAGAATCCAAACCAAAACCCTAACCCCCATTATTATTATTATCCTACATTGATGAACAATCAAGCAATTAACATGGTGATTTGTTCCTGTGGAGCTGCAACAACGATTCGCACGTCATGGACAACAACAAACCCTGGTCGTCGATTCCATTGTTGTGCTAGGGCTGTAAGTTTATTTAATTTTTTTTTTATCTAAATTAGCCAAGTTTTGTAGCTGAAGATTTGGTTAAAAAATGTAGGGTGTGAACTGTGGATTTGTTAGTTGGGCTGATCATCCAATGTGTGAAAGAGCTACTGAAGTTATTCCTGGATTGCTTCGATCTCTCAACAATCACCAAGAAATGGAAAGGAGGAAAGATCAAAAGCTGAAAAGGATGAAAATGTTGTTATGGTTCAGTTGGGTTTTCTTTGTGATGTATTTTATAAGCCAGTGATGTAATTGACTAGATGAATGGTTTAGAACTTGATCCTGAAATATGATGTCTTTTGTAAGGATGAATGGATGTCTTTTGTAAGGATGAATGGTTGTCTTTTGTAATGGTCAAATGGTATGAAATATGATGTCTTTTGTATGTTTGTTGCAAGTTTATTAATGTCAAATGGGTCAAACTGTGTTGATGCCAATACTGCAAACAAGACTACAAAAAGTGCAAACAAAATGTGGACCATTAAAAAGTCAAATGACCAAAATGTCAAATGGGTCAAACAAAATGTCAAATAAAAAGTGCAAACAAAATGTGGACCAAAAAGTGCAAACAAGATCAGAACATCAAAAGAAGGTATAGTTGACCACCAAATGTCAAATGGGTCAAACTGTATATCAAAACAAAGACAGCAAACATCAAGATTCAACCAAATCATTGTCAAAACACAAACTAATACCATACATTAATAATTCTGCAACTGTTTTAACATACTAATACCACAATACCATTACCAAAGTTTTAACATACCTAAGATCATAGATAAATTACCAAACATCAACATAACATGTCCAAAATACCATTACATACTTAATTCCAAAAAAAAAACATCAAAAGCATAACTAAGATTGCTGAGTAGCTTGACTCTGAGCCTTCTTGACAGCCTGAGAAGGTTGACTGCTTGCAGTAGCCTTCCTGTTTCCAACTTTTGCCTTCTTTCTAACTTGAGAAGGTTAACTGCTCTGCCCCTTGCAACTCCTAGAGTTATGCCCCTCATTACCACATTTACCACAAGTTTTCTTAGTCCCTTTCCTAGTTAGTTTTCCCATTCTTGACAAGTGCCCCCTCTTCAATCTCAACTGCTGATTTCTTTCTCTTTTTTTAGGCCTACCAACTTGTGTGTGATGCTTAGGAGGAGTGATTGTTGTTGGACATTCAGATGGTGTCCATAAATCTTTCCCATTAATAGGTTCAATGGTGGTCATGTACACATTTTTTCAAGTTTCTAGCCAGTAAACCTCATCTACCCATGACTCAACACTACCTACCTGTTGACCATTCCTTGCCATGTCCCATATGGCAGCAACAACATGTTTACATGGCATACTAGTAAGCTCCTACTTCCTACAGCTACAAGTCCTTTCATGTAAATTCACCACACACTGATCTTGGTATGGACCACTCACCTGGAATTTCCCTCTACCAGCCATGAGAACTTGTATTGAGAAGCATCATTCTTGATTTCATTGAATGTCCTTGTAGCATGGGGTGTCAAAGGACCATCAGAGCTTGCAATCACTTTGTGGACAACCACAATTCTTTTCATACAATATTCTCTTATATACTCCAAACAAGTGATTATTGGTTTGTCCCTTCCCCCCCCCCCCCCCCACCAGTTGTCTGTTAAAGACTTCACATAAGTTGTTCAACACAACATCAGTCTTTGCCCTTCCTGTTTGAACAACATACCAGTAAAACACAATGTTAAAAGGTTATTATTCTAGATATATTATCTATATTTAAAACACAATGTAAACATACATACCAGTAAAATGAGATCTAGCCCAGCATGTAGGTGGAATCTTTTTTAACCACTCATATAGCTTCACATCTACCCTTCTAACAGATGCCATGCATCTGTTGAATTGTGGCTTTGTAGTAGCACTAGCACATTCCTATAACAGCTCCTTATACAGGTCTCCCCTCCATTTGGCTTTCATATTTTCATGAATATGCCTCAAACAGTACCTGTGCTCAGCCATTGGAAAAAACTTTTGCTAATGCAGGTATTAATCCCTACATCATGACAATTGAATGAATTATAATATAACCTAACAGTTAAGTTAAGGTATGCAATGGTGAGATAAATGTAATTACCTTTTGCCTATCTGTGATAAATGTGAAGTCTGAATTGGTATCAAGATCCAAGTCATCTGCTAGGTTCTCTAAGAACCAAGTCCATGCATTAGTGTTCTCAGCCTCAACTATAGAGTATGCAACTGGATAGATCCCATTATTAGCATCAACCCCCACAGCTGTTAAAACTTGTCCAGGAAATGGACCCTTCATAAAACAACCATCTAAGCCTAAGATCTCCCTACCACCCAACTTGAATCCTGCCTTTAATGCACCCAAACATATGTAAATTCTCTTGAACTGTCTTGTGGAACTAGTAGGATTGAACTCCCTTTCAACATCAATTTTAACTGTTGTGCCTGGGTTAGATCTCACTAATTCCTCACAGTACTCCCTTAACATACCATATTGGGCTTTGAAATCTCCTTCCAACTTGTGCTCAGCATCACCTTTGCCTTGAATGTCTTTTGCAAGCTGATTTGAATCTGATGTTTTTTCTCTAATTGAGTCTGAATGTATTTCAAAGTTAGATTTGGGTTCCCATGTATAATCTGTTCCACCTCCCTTGCAACAGAACTTACTGTGTAAAGTCTGACCTCCCTTGTTTGCAGACAGTTGTGAGCATCTTTAAATGTTTTCACACGCCAAGAATCAGTTTCTTTAGATCTAGATATGTGCAATATCCATGGACAAGTGGGTTCAGGGAACCTTTTATTGGGAGTGTTGGGAGTATTCAATGGGTTTGATAACTTTGACCTATCACCTTTTGTTTTTTTCCCTATTGAAGATTCCCCCACTTTGTTGGGCCCACCAATGGAATTAAAGTCCCAATTTTGCCCTTTACTTGTTTGTAAATCTGGATTAATACCATGACATACCACCCTAAATCTAAACTTATCATTTCTCCTAATAACAAGTTGTCTTTTGGATTCAACTGCAAGTTGTTTTACTAACCTAGTGATTTCTTCTTTGTTACTGAAAGTTTGCTTCACTTGAAATGGGACATTAATACCTTTTGAGGCTTTGTTCTTCCTCTTGGACTTCTTCAGGGCTCTTTTGAGTGGAGTATCATCTTCATCATCTGGACTGTCAAAATCATCCATATCAATCTCCACAGCAGCCTCATCTTGACTACCCTCATCATCATCACAGTTATCATCTTCTGGTTCAAGATCTACTTCTGCAGCAGCCTTAAATGAACTCATGTCCACATATACATCTTCAATCTCATTGTCTTTATCCATAATATAGTCATCATCTTCATCATCATTCTGCTGCTTATGCTTATGCTTCTTACCATTACCATCTTCACCTAGGTCATCCTCAAAATCATCATCATACTCATCATTGTCATCAAGTTCCTTTTCCATCCTGTAATCTGAGTCTTCAGAGTCATCATCCTCACTTTGTTGTTCAACATCTTCATTATCATCTAAATTAGCTTCAACATCTTCTGCATTATCATCTAAATTAGCTTCAACATCATTAGTATTTTCAACAGCATTCACATCACTATCTATCCACTGGAGTGCTAGCAACCTTCTACTAGCAACAGCTTTGCCATGATTAGAAGTCTTAGATTTATCATGACTAGCTTTACCAACAGATGGACCAACATCTTCTTCAATCTCCTCAATAATAACACTTGAACTACCTTTATGTGGTGACACAAAATATGTCTCCATTTTGTAACCCAATGCTCAACATACACTTCTATAACCTTAGTCCTAGACACA
The DNA here is from genome assembly GCA_030844895.1 of Ambrosia x helenae. Classification (NCBI taxonomy): domain Eukaryota; kingdom Viridiplantae; phylum Streptophyta; class Magnoliopsida; order Asterales; family Asteraceae; genus Ambrosia; species Ambrosia x helenae. Next base: position 56,413 of record JAUTDX010002208.1, read on the forward strand.
TACTTACACATCACAATCACATCTTGATCAGACCCTAGAGCCCTAAGACCAATATCCAAATTTTCACCAGGAATCTTAAAGTGGTAATAAACAACATCATCATCATCATAACCTAACATCTTAAACATAGAGTTAAACTCCATCACTAAGAACTGATCAACATCTATGTTGTCCAAATAATTCATTTTACCTACATACCTTCTACCTGGGTAACCTAAAAACTCTCCACCATGAAAGACCTGGATGCTAAACATCGTAGGGCAACCCTCTGTAACAAAAAATGAAAATTTCGATTACATTCTCATATTGTAAACATGTTAAAACCATTAAAGTGTTGGTCAGATTGTAATAAAACACTTACCATATTCTTCGTAAGGATCAAAATGCACGAATGGGGCACGAACATTCCAGCATGAAAACTCTATCATCTTTGACGAACAATTGAGGATCAGAAGAACATACGTGATTAGGGTTTGTAATCTTGAAGAAGAGAAGGGTAAATGTTTTAAAATGGGGTGAAAGGGTTTTAAATAGGTTAAATCTGGTTAAAAAGAGGATAAATTGACAAATATGCCCCTCACGTGGGGTGCACGTGGGGGGGACTTAACTGAGAATCTAACCAACATTACGTTTTTGGACTCAAAGGGTTATATTTGGGAAACTAAAGTGCTCAGGTAGTTAAACATTTTCATTTTGGATTCAAGTAGTTAAAACGACCAAAACACAGGGACTCAAATAGTAATTTACTCTCAGGTTTTCTATTTGTGTATATGGTTTTGAATAAATCGACCAGGTATCACCTAATTTTAATATCCAAACCTGTTTTTTTTATCAATCTCATTCCTAGTGTCAAACATAAATACATGTCATTATTAGTTAAATTAACTTTTTTAGTATATAGTTTCCATAAACGGGCATAAGTTTTTGGGTAGCCAAACTTGATATAGTATACCTCATATGCATTCAAACTCGCGAATTTTTTTATAAATTATAAGGAGGAGGTGGCACTCTCATGGATAGGGCATGCACCCGACTCGGGTACACCCGTCATCAACCCTCTTGGGATGACAGTTCAAAGCTTGGAAATGAGTCCATGTTTGGAACCTTTAAATATGACCATTACCAACGCTCATATTACTGTTGATCCTAATTAAAAAAAAATATTTTACATATAATATTTGGGTTTTGGATTTTAATAATCTAAACCTTCACCTGTTTTATGCCAAAACTCAACAGTCCCAACTTAAGAAGTTTCTCATGGCAGTCAAAACATTTAAATTATTTTCCTCGACCAAGCCTTTCATAAATTGAGGTCTAACTCAATTAGTTCTTTTATGTGAATGCTAATGTGGACGTTGATGTGTAAAAATGAGGTGGCTCATTAAGTTGATGACATGTATATTGATATAAGAAAAAATATTTTTTAATTATATATATATAATACAGGGAGGATCAAATAAGAAAAAAAACTTAACATGAGAACAAATTTAACTTTTCGTACATTACTTATTATCTCTCTAATTAATTAGTTATTAACACTTTATCCTACATCTTATCAAAATTTATCCTACACATATTAAAATTCATCCTACATATATCGAAAAATATCATCTGTTTATCCTACACGTATTGAGATTATCACACGTTTATCCTATACATATAAAAGTTCATCTTACGCATATTCTACACGTATCGAATTATCCTTCATTTAATTAGGTTTGCTTTGAAAGTATATAACTTAAAAGTTAATTATAAGTTTAATTTATTTAACTACTTTAGGGGGTTACAAAAATTAATAATTGGGGCGTTAATTGGGGCTTTAATTAGAATTTAGCGCCCCCAACACCATTACATAGGGGTGCTAAAGGTGAAAAAAAGATTGGGGCTTTAAATTTTTAAAGCCGGAGCATGTATAACCCAAACTAATCCCCTCTTGACACATCATCTCCTCCAATGACATTTGTTTTTAATTAAAAAAAAACAAAATAATAATAAGGTAATGAGGACTTAAATTTAAAGCCCCCCACTACACCCAATTTCATTTTAAGCCACATGCTGACTCATGTGCCACGTGTCCCAATCATTGAATGAGTCCTTAAATTTAAAAGACTCCTGCTACACATATGGGAGCTTTATCTAAAGTAGGTGTGTAGTGGGTGGGGAGTTTTAGAGCTTTATAAATCCTTGAGTAATCATTGCTTAATTATTGTTTTTATTTAAATATACAAATTTAAATAAGAAACAACATTTCATTAAATAAAAAAACATTACAAATAGTTAAAAATATAAATATTAAAAAAAACAAATACTCAAAGATTATATTTTTTATTGATCAGGGCATTGTGTTTTAAACACATTTTCAACGTTTTTCCGGTTAAGTGGTCGTGCGATTCGAGTAAAACTGAAAGTCACGTTCCAATTGCAGATCCCTCATAAGCTCGACCACCTCTCGGTTGTCATGGATACGTTGAGCCCCGATGTCGCGTATGTCTTGAAGGTGTTGGTTAGGATCGCCAGTTGATTGAGGAGGAACGAAACCACGATTGAATGGTTCCTGGTTTAGATGATTAAAGTATACTGAATGTAATAAAATTAGATGAAGAAGATGAAATGGTGTGAAAGAATGGTCTAGGTGAAGAGGATTATGTGTAATGTATATGTTTGCGATGGTGTAGATATGGATTTATATATAATTGGTTATTTGTTTTTTTTAGACCCAAAGGACCGTTCAATGGTCATATCCAAACTTCCAACGTTCATGTTGCAGTCCTTCACGCTCATGATGGCTATTCCAGTGTGAACCATAGCGCCCATATAATGCCCGGGGCGGTGTTCCTGACGCTAAGAGTGGCCATCAAGCCCTCGTAAAGCCCACTACGGATGCCATAATACAGAAAAATGAAGTTTCCTTTCTTCCATTAGAAGATTATATCATCTATATATTAATATCTCAAAAATAAAATCCTACATGGCGCTCGATAATGCCATCCCCTCTTGGGTATGTCACATGGCATCCTCCTCCTTATATTTCATTCAAAAGTCTTTTTCTCTTTCATGTTTCTCCACAATTATAAAATGTTAATAACTTTTATATACGAGATTTTTTTTATAAATAAATTACACTAAATTAACGAACATTTTATTATCTTTACAACGAGTACCATAGTGCTATACAAAACGGAAAAAAAAACAATTTTTTTTGTGGGTTTTTGTTCATACTAGGAAAAAAACACAATGTGTTCAGTTAATTAATTAATCATGTCTAGGTAAGTCATTAATCATGTTTAAACCGGGAATTCTATTTTCATCAATAGCATAATAGTTAGACTTGAGGGAGTGGGCGGTTTTGGGGGGGCGGGGATCAAATGCCGGGCGGTAACACCGGCCCATGGGGCGGGGAAGGGGGCGGGTGTAACAACCCGGTCGTAGGGCCCAGAAATTTTTAGCGTCTTATTACTATTTATAATAAATAAATTATCCAAAACGAATAATAAAGGACGCGATTATGTACGGAATTGAAAACTAAAACCATTATAAATAAAATATTATTATGTAACACGTTTTACGAGACCGAACCAATACGCGTTACGAACCCGGACCCGACAACGAACCCGCTTGACACTCTTTTGGTGAGTCACAAGGGAGGACACTTGTCCTTCCCTTGTGAAGACACCACATCTACAAAACCATTTATCAAACCTATTATATAAACCCAAACCTCCCATCCCTTTTCCCTGTTCTTAATAAGCAAAACACACACACATCACTTTGTAATACAGAGAGAAGAGAGGAGACTGGTGGATCGATGGCTGCTCACGGCGGAGCCACGACGGTGCTGCCGCCACCCCTATAACACACACACCCAAACACTATCTAGAGAGAGAGAGTCAGACGAGAGGAGGAGAAGGACCGGTGGTCTCCTGCCACCGATGCGGCGGAGCTCCGGCTACAA